>CAUYQU010062416.1:0-121498 GCA_963574635.1 Cheracebus regulus | reverse complement strand
CGTGTGGCTCCTCTGCCGGGAATCTCCCGGTCTGTGGGCAACAAAAATTCGTCGGAAAGTGCGGCGTTCACTCGTTCTCTGCGCCTTCACTGGGAGCTACATTCCTGGGCTGTTGCTAATCGGCCATCTTGGATCTCTCCATTTTTGTAGTTTTTAATAGAGACAGGGTTTCACCATGCTGACTGGGCTGGTCTCAAACTCCTGACTTCAAATGATCCATTCACCTTGGCCTCCCAAAGTGCTGGGATTACAGGTGTGAGCCACCGTGCCTGGCCTAATTTTTATATTTTCTGTAGAGGTGGAATCTCACTATGTTTCCCAGGCTGCTCAAGAACTTAAAAGCTCCAGCAATCTTCCTACCGTGGCCTCCAAAAGTGCTGGGATTACAGGTGTGAGCCACCATACCTGTCCTAAATGATGTTCTCAATAAGCAATGCATTCACATGGTTCATCATTAAGATGATATTAAAAGGATAAACACTGAGAAGACCTGCTCCCACCCTAGTTCACATCTTTCTCTGACCACTCGCTGCCGCTGCTCTCCCTTTGTGAACATGTTTATTCGGTTACTTTCTGTCTTTCCAGACCCCCTGAGCTAATTTAACATTTTTACTCTTGCCCTTGTTAACTCAAAAGTTCATGTATTACACCTGTTTTTGATCACTTAACAAAACTGATGAAAGGATGTTTGATGGAGGATTGGAAGTTCTGGAGGGTCCCACAGAAAGGATTGGGGTTGGGGGTAGTGGGTGGAGTCATGGGAGAATGGATCACTGGGGAGCAATGAGAGAATAGATCATATGTCTCCATGGAAACTGTTATAATAATTGAGAGCTCTGTTCCAGACTGGAGATATAGCATCAAATAAATCGTAGATGAAAACAACAGTATGTCACGAAAGCAAAATACAATAACAAACACCTCTATGATCCTTTAAAACAGAGTAATCCTTTGTAACTCTAGTGTTGCCAACTAGGGTTTTAAATTAATGCAGGTTTTATATTTGAATTCCAACTTTGAACATTTTGCAGTCTGGTTAGGTATGTAGATCAATCCCCATAAACAGAAGAACACAGCTGCAGTGATTTGTTCTTCCCTTTCTGAAGATCAAAGAGATGGGGCTTTGGGGTAATCTATGTACACCTCCCTTACCCCAGGAAAACAAAACAAAACAAAACATGTTTTTAAACACTAATGGTGGGGGGTGGCGGCCCACGCCTGTAATCCCAACACTTTGGGAGGCTGAGGTAGGTGGATCACAAGGTCAGCAGTTCGAGACCAGCCTGGCCAACATGGTGAAACCCCATCTCTACTAAAAATACAACAATTAGCCAGGCGTGGTGGCAAGAGCCTGTAGTCCCAGGTACTTGGGAGGCTGAGGCAGGAGAATCGCTTGAACCCGGGAGGAAGAGGTTGCAGTGAGCCGAGATCATACCACTGCACTCCAGCCTGAGCAACAGAGTGAAACTCCTTCTCAGAAAAAAAAAAACAGCAACAACAACAACAAAACACTAATAATTTGTGGGGCAACTAGGGAATGGCACAAGCCTGTTGGTAAGACCTGTAAAAACAAAACAAGGCAGAAAGCATGGGTGAAGACCATTGAATTTCAAAGGAGTAAGCCCATTTCAAAATCTTTCAAAGAAAGAAAACTGTGGAGAGTTTGTTTTTTTGAACAGGAAATAATGTTTACCTGGAAGGGCTATCTTTCCAAAGCAGGGCCCGCTGGCATGGCTGGCTTACTTGGAGGTAGATGCCTTCTAGGACTTCTATTACAGAGCATTCAAATGTATCATTCATATTTTAAAATTATTTTATTTCTCAAATTTTATTTTACATACAGAGGGTGGCTGCACAGGTTTGTTACATGGGTATATTGTACCGAGGTACAGAGCATAGTGCTCCTCAGTGTATTTGCTTTATCATAGATCCATCTGTCTGTCCGTCCATCAACCCAGGCACCCAGGTACGGAGCATAGTGCCCAATAGATAGTTTTTCATTTATTATTTAATGATGCTTAGAATTTTATCCCTAATCCTCTATTTTTATAATGCCTTGGAACTTTGAGTTTTGCTAACATCTTTCAAGAATTGAACCTTTAATGATTGCTGGAGTTAAAATTACGCTGCACATATATAAATTGGACAGATTTGTACCGTCCAGATTATTGATACAAGCTTACCTTATAAAGCAAATACAGCAAATAGCTGATAAAGTGTATACACAGCACAAGGACAACTCTATATTATGGACATGATTCCTCTAACCCTAATGTGCTGCCATAATAAACATCCATTAAATATTTAATGAATACTAATATTGCGTGTCTTCTGAGACTTCATATGTGCTTGTGGTAATGATATGTATGATCCACGTCTTTAAAAAATGTTGTGCAGGAAAATTTGAATGGAGGCTTTCCTGTTCTCTTACACCCCTGACTCTTGTCTGTGGATGGCACTGAGCTAATGTATGTGAGTTGAGATGAAGTCAGGAGGCTAGAAAGGGGCTGGAGGAGGCAGGTGGTGTGCTGTCGTGGACATAGATCTACCACCATAAAGAAGCTCAAACCTAATAGCACAGAAAATCTATGTAAACATGACATTTACTGGAAAATAGAAATAGCCCAAATGATATATTCATGATGTATATAAAAAAAAAATGAAGTGACTCTGTCCTCTCTCTCTCTTTCTGTCTCTCATACACACACACACCTGTCTATCTATCTATCTATCTATCTATCTGTCTATCATCTATCTATCCATCTATCAATAGATCTATCATCTATCCTACCTATCATCTATCTATATCTACCTATTATCTATCATCATCTGTCATCTATCATCTGTATACCTATCATCTATCTATCTTATTATCTATCATCTATCTACCTATCATCAATCAATAAATTATGTATCTGTCATTACAGAAAGTTTTTCATAGCATAATATCAAATAAAAATAAAAGCAAATTATGGAACATTATGATTGGTAATAGAAAATGTATATAGACTAATTCCTTTTATGTAATATACTCATGGTCCCTACTTTCATTAAACTTTTTCTCCAACATTTCATTGTGAAAATTTTAAAAATGGAAAATTTGAAAGAATTGCATAATGAAAATCCATAACACCCACCACCTGGATTCTACAAGTAACATTTGACTGTATTTGTTTTATCATGGATCCATCTGTCTATCCATCCATCAACCCTTTTTTAATGTATTTCAAAGCAAGTTGCAGACATCTGTACACTTTACATTTACACTTTCAGCATGTGTACCATTTAACCAGAATTCAATATTTGCAATGATGATTTTAAAGGTAAAATTATATACACTGAAATGTAGCTATCTTGTGTATCATTCTGTGAGTTTTGAAAAACGCATAATTTTTTAAATGTAGTGAAAGTATAAAAATTCATAAAAAAAAATCACACAGGTATAAAAACAGCTGTGATGTCTGATGTGTTCCATGGGCACCTGCGGGACTGGGATTTGCCCTAGTTGAAGCTAGAGAAGGCTTCTGTGAAAAAGTGGCTCGAGCTATAGCTAAAGGGTGAGTTAACTAAACTATGCAAAGAGGGGAAGGAGTAAATGAAAATCTCAGAATGTGTCCTTGTTCCTGGCCCCCACCCCCAAAATGGGCTTGGTTAATTTGTGTGGCTGACAGGGCACCTAAACTCCTTTTATTAGGGTAGATTCAACTGCTGTAACAAATAGACCCCCAGATATATACTGGCTCAGACACAATAGAAGTTTTTCATTAAACTTCTAAGTTTAAGAAGTTTAAGACAGGCCCACCTGGCCCCACCTACTCTCTCCATATGGTGATTAAGGGACAAGGTGCCTTTCGTCCTAAGTTGCTCCATTAATCCCCAGAGCTTTGTTTTTCTCTGCAGTCAGAGGGTGGAGGAGGCACAAGCTGCTTCTTAAAAGTCTCGGTTTGGGTAGTGGCACCAATCACTTCTGCCTACTCTCTATTAGAGAAAATGTAGTCACGTGGCCACACTTCAGTGCAAAGGAGGCCAGGAGAACAATTGGGGTAGGTGACTAGTTGTCTCAGCCATGCTCCCTACTTTTAAGCCGTGGCTGGAATTTTTCACGGTGACACACAAAAGAGCTTCTGACTTTTCCCTTCACAGCTCTCAATGTATCACACCCCACAAACAAAAAACTTCAAGTGCCTCTTCTCTGTGACATTTCTTGTGTTTGAATCATGGTGCATGCCAGGTGTTAGTAGTGACTTTCTTGAAGCCTAGCACAAGCCAGGAATAAATCAAGTAGGAAGAAGTCAGCAACTTATGAAATTAAAAAGAAAGAGTCTGTAGAAGCTAGGTGCCCAGGTATCACATTGTTTCTTTTAAAAATCCCATCCAGTTCTGCTGCTGTCTATGCATCTAAGATGATCTAAAATCAGAAACAGAGAGGTGAGAGACCAAACCATTAAACTTCCCCATCTAGAGCTTGACTTTCCTAGAATAAGTGCAAGAAACTGAACCAATGACATCAAATGCTTGTGTGTATCACCAAGGAAGCCCTGAAGGGTCTGGCGGTGGCTCCTTTCACTAGGGTACCCCTAGAAACTTGGCATTTGCGTGACACCCTCCAAAATGCTCACATAAACTTTTGTTGCTTAAAATTCAGACTGTACAACAGAATTGACTATAGTCTTGGTTAAGTTTCCCAAATATTAGTCATTTATGCACCTGATGTGGGTTTTTCTTTTTGCCATTACATGCCTCCTTTATACTATCATATTTTTCTCTAAATTGACTTTAACTTGACTTTCTTTTCTTCTTCTTAACATTGTTCTAAGCAATAATTTATGTGAAATCACAAGTTTGATATACCAGTTATATATTCACTTTAATGCGTTTGGTTTGATATACCAGTTACATATTTATTTTAATGTGTTTGAGGAGAATATATTAAAAGAAAAGTAACTCTGTCTTTGTACAGATACCTGAACCACATTTGGTGAAAAAACTGTCATAAAATCTTACACTTGAGATGCAAGGAGGGAGAAAGAAAAAAAAATCTTACACTCACACAGTGTAAGATTGAGGTGATATGGCAGCTTGATTACCATGGTATTTCTAAAAGTGTGAAGTCTTTTGTTATCATTTGTGTGCATATCTGGAAGTTACAAAGTCTCTGCTCATCCCTCTCCCCCATATCCTTTCCTTGAAATAAGGAACATGCTTAACACTTCCTGTGTCCTTAAAAATCTTTCCTGTGATCCTGACCTCCCTCCACCCTCCTTTACTCACTGAATATATCCAGATAGTCAAGCTACTCTTTGGAGATTCGCTACCTTCAGTTCTTCCCCACCCACTCCTTCCTTATCCTTTTGTATTATGTCTCCTCCCCTTACCGACTTTTGGAAACATCTGTCTCTCAGGTTATCAGCAGTCTTGTAACTCATACCTTCCCAGATCTGAGCATGAGGCATCCTGGCTTGCTCAGGGGAGTAGGGCAGGTGTGAGGGGAAGGGAACTGGAACTAACATTGGAATCTGTACACTCTTCTGGGGAGAATTCATCACTTTTACAGTAACTTCCCACTGAAAGGCATAACTAAGGATTCATTCATTCAAGAAGTATTTACTGAGCATCTACTATATGCCAGGTACCCTTGTAGGTGCAGAGGCAATGGCTATGAACAAAACAAACAAATATATCTGCCTACCCTCATGGAACTTATATTGTAGTGGTGGTGATGGTGACAATGATGATAATAACACCTAACATTTTTCTAGTCCTTACTATGTGGCAGGCTCTGTTACAAGTGCTTAGTATGTATTCATTAGCTCATACTTACTCTATGTTGCAGCTACTATTGTCCCCATTTTACAGATGAGGAGAGTGAGATGCACAAAGTTGGAATAACTTGCTCAAGTCACACAGCTAGTAAATGGCATTAAACAGACCAGGTTTGATTTAGATGTGTGTAATTTAAGGCTCTTTTTTTTTTTTCCTTTCTAGAGACAGGTCTCACTCTGTCACCCAGGCTGGAGTGCAGTGGTACAATCATAGCTCACTGTAGCCATAAACTCCTTGGCTCAAGTGATCAGCCTGCCTCAGCCTCCCAAAGTTCTGGAATTACAGGCATGAAACACTACTACCAGCTGATTTGGGGTTCTTGATTGCTTGATACTTAACATGTAATTTCCTAGTTTTAACAGTGATTACCTGGAATGTCATGAACATATTCTAGGAGGTTAGTCATTTTTCCCTCTTATTTCCTCATCTTTCCCTTTAAGTGCTAAAAAGAGTTTGTGGCCCGGTGCAGTGGCTCATTCCTGAAATCTCAGTGCTTTGGGAGGCCAAGGCAGGAGGATCACTTGAACCCAGGAGATGGAGCAACATAGGGAGACCCCATCTCTACAAAAACAAAAAACAAAAAAAAAAACCAACAGAGTTTGCATGCCTTGTTTTCAGTGTAAGCTACTGCCATTAGACAAACCACATGCTTCTAGTGATGGAGGGCTCTGAGTTTTCTGTTCTTCCTCATCACTCTTTGCTTATTGGCTGCCTATCCATATGCAAATAACACATGTTCCACGTGCTCATTGGAACCGTGAGTCATCTGCAGGGATTCCTAAGAGGGCTCATGAGAGTGGCTTTCACTCCTCCAGCCTCTGCCCTCCTGCCCTCCTCCACAGGCTTCAGTCTTGTGGGATCCCCAAGTCTTGGAAGCATCTCTAGTGAGTGCAGTGATTCCTTAGTTGGTTCCTTTTCAACCCTCAACCTCCCTTTTCCTAACCCCTACCAACACTACCACCCAGACGCACCCACTCCAATTCCATTCACACCCTGCCCACTGTCTCCAACGAGCTCATGCTCATTGACAGGGACTATGCCATGGATTTGCACTCATTATATCATATTAGTTCTCATTATAATCCTGCAAGGTAGTTACTGGTAATCACTCCGTTGTATCATCTAGAAATTGTAAGTCAGAGAGGTTAAGTGAATTCTCCAAGATCTCACAGCTGGAAGGAGACAAGACTTTGAAAGCAGGTTTTGTGATTTCAGTTGCCTCTTGCTGTCTCTTCTCCACTTTGGGGTCCACACGTCTCCCCAAACCATTAGTTAAAAAAAATTTTTTTTTGAGACAAAGTCTCACTGTCACCCAGGCTGGAGTGCAGTGACGTGATTATGGTTCACTGCAGCTTCAACCTCCCAGGATCAAGCAATCCTTCCGTCTCAGTCTCCCAAGTAGCTGGGACTATAGGCACATGCCACCACACCCAGCTAATTTTTTGATTTTTTTGTAGAGACAGGGTCGCACTTTGTTGCCTAGGCTGGTCTTGAACTCCTGAGCTCAAGGAATCCTCCCACCTTGGCCTCTCAAAGTGCTGGGATTACAGGAGCGAACTACTGTGCCCAATCCAAACCACTAGTCTTCCCCTTCCTTTTTTCCTTCCTTCCTTCCCTCCCTTCTTCCTTCCTTCTCTTTCTCTCTTTTTGTCTTTTATTGAAACAGCAGTTACAAAACTATTACAAGAGCTACCTAATGAGGCCAGGTGTGGTGGCTCACGGCTATAATCCCAGAGTCTTAAGAAGCCAAGGCTGGAGGATTTCTTGGACCCAGGAGTTCAAGACCAGCCCAGCCTGAGCAATATAGCAAGACCTCATCTGTAAAAATGTGTTTAAAAATTAGCCAGACACAGTGGCACATACCTGTAGTCCTGGCTACTCTGGAGGCTGAGCAGGAGGATTGGTTGAGCCCAGGAGTTTGAGGCTGCAGTGGGCTGTAATTAGCCTGAACAACAGAATGAGACCCTGGCTCTTAAATGTTTAGAAAACTGCAAAATGACATCTGTGGGTTTCTCCTCCCACAAAAAAAAAAAAAAAAAAAGCAAAAATGATGTCTCATGACTGCATTGATATGAAGACAAATATATTAATATTACACATTAAAACATGTACTTCTACCTAAGTTCACTTTTTTTCTTGTGATTTTAAAAGAAAGTAAGGTCCCTTATGAGCCCTGAAAAGAGCATGGGCCCTGAGCACTGTGCCTGGTGGGTTTTGGTGGAGAAGTCCGCCCTGGTTTCCAGCACAGCGTTTCAACAGCAGCTCCCTCAGCAGCCTCCAAGCTTGTCTCCCCGAAGTCCAGGGTGCTTAACTGGCATGCTCTGTGAGCATGAGAGAACGAACATTCCAGAGGTCCAAGCCCCAGACCAGTGTCTTCTGTTTTCCTCTTTCTGTCTTCCTCTCTTTCTTTTCATTTCTTTCTCTCTCTCTTTTTTTTTTTGTGACAGAGTCTTACTTTATCACTGAGGCTGGAGTGCAGGGAGGTGATCTTGGTTCACTGCAACCTCCACCTTCCGGGTTCAAGCTACTCTCTTCCTTCAGCCTCCCAAGTAGCCGGGATTACAAGCGCCTGCCACCATGCCCGGATAATTTTTATATTTTCAGTAGAGACAGAAGAGACCAGGCTGGTCTCAAACTCCTGGCCTCAAGTGATCCACCCACCTCCGCCTCCATAAGTGCTGGGATTACAGGCTTGAGCCACCACACTCAGCCTCACAGCATCTTCTGCTGGAGCCGAGCGTGGCACCCAATTTCAACAGAAAGAAATTGCCTGAGGAGATTAAGAGGCAGCTTAGTTCACGCCAGGAACAAAGGCCTTCTCTAACATCTGAGCTTCTGTTGTGGGAGTCTCTACTAATTTTAATCTCATTAGTGGTATGTATTCACACACAGACATATACATACATACATTAGATGTAGTTATATAATCCTACAGACAAAAGCAGTTCCCTGTACTTCAGCCTGCTCTGCTATCTTCCTGCACCATATGGTGAGTTCCTTTATCATGTGGTTCACAGATAGCTCAAAGTGTTTGCTACCTGTTTCCTTAATCCTCTTCCAGAGAACCTTTTTGACATTTGCTGTCTGATCTTGGATTCCTGCCTTCTCTTTGGTTCTATCACAATTGTGGCACTTCCCTGCCCCCACCAAGCCTTCAACCTTTCCTTCTTTCATATGCAATTCTGATTACAGCGTGGTGGTTTTTTTTTTTTTTTTTTGCCAACTCATCTTCCCAGATTCTCATGAGGCCCTTCCACCTTCCCGAATTTTCCAGATCTTTCCTCAATGAAGTGCCTTACTGCTCTTCCGTAGCTTCTGCCTTCAATTCTCAGAAGGTAGTACGTTACAAGACAAGGGTTCATTTTCTGCAAGAAAATTAATTATATCAAGGAAAATGAAATATCAGGAATTTAAGTTTTACAATCTTCCATCTGCTGCAAGTAGCTTGTCAAGCCAGAGTGAGTAAAGCGGGTATTTGCTGAGAAGACGTGGCTTGTTTCTGTGAATCTCAGGACACCAGAGGCAGGAAGTGCCACCTGAATGACAGCGCTTCCAGCAGTCCGATAACCACAGCTCCATCTGGTGGGGGGAGGGGGGCCCTAGCCTGTCATCCCTCGTTCTCCGTGACATCTCTCTGTAGATACGCAACAGTACAGCCTCTCTCGGCCTTGGTGGTGCTTCTCAAGTCTCCATGTCTAATTCTCATATCTAGAATATTCTAGGAACCTAAAATCCCAGGAAAGAAAAACTGATGGGCCAGTGTGGATCAGGGATCCCTAGGATCCAATTTGCTGTGACCGGGGGAGGGGTCATCTTTTCAACCATTCATCGAGAAAAGAAGATGGGATATGGGCAGCTTCCCTAAGAGAAAGAAGAAAACGACAGGCCTGTCTGGCACACAGGCCAAAGGAGAAGTTTCCTTTATATTGGTATTCTTTTTTATTTTGTTTATTTATTTACTTATTTTTGAGATGAAGTCTTACTCCTTAGCCCGGGCTGGAGTGCAGTGGCACAATCTCGGCTCACTGCAAACTCCACCTCCTGGGTTCAAGCGATTCTCCTTCCTCAACTTCCTGAATAGCTGGGATCATAGGCATGCGCCACCATGCCCGGCTAATTTTTTTTGTATTTTTAGTAGAAGTGGGTTTCACCATATTGGCCAGGCTGGTCTTGAACTCCTGACCTCAAATGATCCGTCCGCCTCAGCCTCCCAAAGTGCTGGGATTACAGGCACGAGTCACTATGCCTGGCCTTTTATTTTAATTTTTTAGAGACAGCATCTGGCTTTGTTGCCCAGGCTGGAGTGCAGTGGCATGATCTTAGCTCACTGCAGCCTCGAACTCCTGGGCCCAAGTGATCTTCCTGCCACAGCCTCCCTACTGGCTGGGACTACAAGTGCATGCCACCATGGCTGGCTCATTTTTGTCTTTTCTAGAGATGGGATCTCATTATGTGGCCCACGCTGGTCTCAAACTTCCGGCCACCAACAATCCTCTTGCCTCAGCCTCCCAAAGCACTGGGATTGCAAGTGTGAGCCACCCCACTAGGCCCTGTGTTTTCTTTAAAATGTTGCCTGATTCTACGGGGAAAAATATCACAAAGATAAATCAAGTCCTCTTATAAAAGGACCAGATAGAGCCATTAACATGGAAACTCTGTCTCAGGTGATCATTCATGGCCACTGGTCCAATTATTATGCTATGTGGTACCTGCCATCCTCTGCTTATCCATCTCAACATTATCTCTATGTGTTATTTCAGAAATTTACAGTCCTGGTGAAATGAATCCCTGGTTACTAACAGAATAACCCATAATCTTTTCTGTAATACAACAAACGTAATGGCAGAAATTTGCAGATTGTAATCATCAACACCCATGATAAATATTTTGGACGTACAAATGTGGATGGTACCTATGATCATTCATGCCATAGTTGTTTCAAACCCCCACTCCCACCCTGCTGCTTCACATTATGTACTGACCTCATTAAACACCACTGCAGAGATAGACAATATTTTTGGAGCACTGGGAACTCATCTGAGTGTCTTATATGCATTGCTCATTTAATATTCACAATGGGTTTTATGAGGTGGGTGCTGTTATTACCTCCATTTTAAAATTTATAGATAAAGAGACAGAGTCTCTATTTTGCAGATGAGGGAATGGAGGCTGAGCGAGGTGAGAAACTTGCAGTCCTGAGGCGGTGGAGGCAGGTTCAAACCAGGGACTCTGGCTGCAGAATGTGTTGCCACTCAGCTCCACAGTCTCCTCTGCACCCAGTGCCCCCCACTCCTGCTGTGCTGAAACCTCGTCTCTATTAGCAGTGGTCTGTTATTCCAATAGCAAAGGAGGGCTGTGCTTACTAGGCAGATCAGATTATAGATAAACAAGCTTTCTTCCTGCCACCTAATTGTTGACATGAATGACAGGCCCTTAAGGGTTTCATTTCTTTCATTGTCTTTCAGTAGAAGCCATCAATTATTAGTTTGTTTTCCAGCAACCATCTAAAACACAGTCAAATTAAATCTGCTTTTATTTTAACTATCTAACTTGGTCAGATACAACATACGATTCAAAGAAATTTGACTGAGCCATACATGTCACCAATGTTTATTTTATTTATGTATTTTTTTTTCACATTTCTGTTCTTTTGTGAGTGTGAGTGGTGAGAACACTTAAAATCTCTTCCCTTAGCATATTTCAAGTATATAACACAATATTATTAACTGAATTACTGTGCCATACCTTTTAAATCGCTAATACTTATTTATCTTGTAACCAAAGTTTTTACCCTTTAATCAACATCTCCCCATTTTCTCTACTCCCGGCCCCTAGCAACCGCCATTCTGCTCTGTTTCTTTGACTATTTTAGATTCCACATATGTTAGATCATAGCAGTATTTGTCTTTTTTTTTCTCTTTGAGATGGAGTTTCACTCTGTCTCCCAGGCTGGAGTGCAATCTCAGCTCACTGCAATCTCTGCCTCCTGGGTTCAAGCGATTCTCATACTTCAGCCCCACAAATAGCTGGGATTATAGGCGCCCGCCACCACGCCTGGCTAATTTTTGTATTTTTAGTAGAGACGGGGTTTCATCACATTGGCGAGGCTGGTCTCAAACTCCCAACCTCAAGTGATCCGCCTGCCTCAGCCTCCCAAAGTGCTGGGATTACAGGAGTGAGCCACCACGCCTGACCCCAGTATTTGTCTTTTGGTGTCTGGCTTATTTTACTTAGGATAAAGTGCTTCAAGTTTATGAACATTTATTTTAGCTCAAAAGAACCCTTTAGTTACTGGAATTGATAAATCTCAATTCTGTTGGTAAAAATCTATTCTATTGGTACCAACAATTAGACTTGACACAGCCCAGAGTGTTGAAATAGTAGTTTTCTCTCATTTCTTACTACAACCCAATTAGACATTTCTTACTAGACCCAACCACACATCCTCATTTAAACACAGGGGCCAGGCATTTCAGGTTTCACTCTCCTTGTTCTACTCCTCCCCCTTTCCAGCAGTCACTGTGAGTCATCCCTTCTTGGGGTGTAGTGACATTTACTTAACAATAGCAAGTCCACAGAGGCCAGAGATGACTGGGCTAAATGCACCTTCATTCTAAACTTCATTTCACACTTCCCGTGGCTTTCTTCGCTAGTGGGCAGAAATTCTACTTGATTAAATTTAAGGTGTGACGTGGCATCATTTTAAAAGGTTTAAATCTTAAAGCAACCTGCCAATCTGACCTCCGAAATAAAAAATTAGCTTATCTATCACACAGATCCATGCTTTTATCACCTATAAAGAGATTTTTAAATACAGAAAACTTTACATAATAAATCGAGAAATAGCCAAGTTGTATCATCTGCATTCATCTACACACCAGACATCACTGCTCTTCTTTTCATCTGGCCAACGTGAAGACAGAATCCAAGAAGTGGTTCAGTCCTACCTAGATCCACACTATTAATTCCCAAGCATCTTCTCCCCATTATATCACTTTCCAATTTTTCCTGAGGTACGTCTTCACTTGGCAAAGCCTACCCAGTTGCCATCTCCTAAACAGACTGTTAAGACGCCTGAAATCATTTTTAGACTGCTGGCTTCCTCTTTACTGCTAGAGGCAAGTGCATCTGATTCCTTCAAACCACATTACTTCACATCAGACTGATGTGGCCACTGTCAAATGTAACATTCAAACACGTTTGTGTGGACATATATGTTTGGAACTTTTCATCAGAAGTCTGATGCCTAAGAATACACTTTGGAAAATCAAAATTAGGGCCTTCAAGGAAAACCAAAATGTGATAGGACATCTTCATTTCTGGTCAAATTGGAAGTTTGGGAGAACCTCAAACAACCATGGTAAATGCAGTGTACTGAGTTCTTGTAACCACCCTGGGGGATCTTCTTGCTTGCTCCCCAGATACAGCTTATTTCTCAAGAGGGGAATTGCAGTAGGGAAAGAGCTTTACACACATAGACTCAAATCAGCCTCCATGAATATTTGGAGACTAGAATCTTTAGGAAGAGGAGGTGACTAGGGAATGGGTGCTGCGGATTGGTTGGGATGCATTCATAGGGGTGTGGAAAATGGCCCTTGTGCTCTGATTCTATTTCTGGGTGGGGCCACAGGACCAGTTTATGGGTTCAGTAGGGGCACTCCAGTAGTCAGAAAGGCAAAGGCCTGAAGAGACATCTCAAAAGGCCAATCTTCGGTTCTACAATAGTGATGTTATCTGCAGGAGTCACTGGAAAAGTTGCAAATCTTGTGACTTCTGGAATCACGGCTGGTAACTCTTTATGTCTGTACCTTAGCAGAATTCAGGCTCCTTTCATCCTCCTAACTCGGTGGTCTTTCATTCGTTTCGGGGAAGGGCTGTTATCATTTAAAATATACACTAAATTTCTCCCAAAGTTAGCTTGGCCCAAGTCCAGAAATGACTAAGGGCAGTTTGGAGGTCAAAAGCAAGATGGGGGTTGGTTAGATCAGATCTTTTCCACTGTCATAATTTACTGTTATAATTTTTGCAAAGGTGATTTCATTCTTTGCTGTATGTTAAGCTGTTAACATGCCTTGTATCATGGACTCATCATCATGACCTTATGAACTCTTGTTAATGGACACTTGTCTATGTTTTATCCCAGTATCCAACTTGCTGTGAGACCTCCTGTTTGTTTTTTGAGACAGATTCACCCCCTGTAGCTCAGGCTGGAGTGCATTGGTGTGATCTCAGCTCACTGCAACCTCCACCTCCTGGGTTCAAGCAATTCTCCTCCCAAGTAGCTGGGATTACAAGCATGCGCCACAACGCCTGGTTAATTTTTGTATTTTTTAGTAGAGACAGGGTTTTGCCAGGCTGGTCTCGAACTCCTTGTCTCGAGTGATCCACCTTCCTCAGCCTCCCAAAGTGCTGGAATTACAGGCGTGAGCCACTGTGCCCAGCCAAGACCTCCTGTTTGAATGGCTTTCCCCTCCATTCCAAGCCTCTGGTATCAAGGGTGAGGTAGCGTAAGCCCTTCAGTGCTTAATTCCTGGCCCAGTCGGAAGGAGGGCTTTGGCAAATCTGCATGCTAGAAAACATGAGTCTGGAAGGGCCTGGAAACCAGAGTACATAGTTTGTTCTCCCTTGAGTTTTGTTTTTGTGGGGTGGTGGGAGAGTCCCTGGAGATTTTAGAAGTTGACAGATGGTTTGCTGGTTCTGTAGGGAAATCCTATCTGCCACCGAGCATGTGGATTACTGAGGGATGATCCTGGAGGTCACGTGCCCAGTACCACCTCCAAGCACAGGCAGTATGACCTTGCCTTTCATTCTGGGCTCTGTGTAAGGATCTTCCAGGACATAGATTTCATAGAGATATTGGTCTATTGCTCCAATTTACTTTCTGTCTTTCTCTTTCTTGCATATGGAGGATGTGGGAAAGAATTCCCTATACACACCCACAGAAGGAGTTAGAACATCCTTCTTATCCTCCATAATCATGCCTTTGAGTTAATAATTACGGCTTGCTGTGTGTTGGGCACTGAGCTTAACCTGCATTATGTCACTTGATCTCACAACGACCTTGTAAGGGAGATAGTATCATTACTCCCCTTTTATGGATGGGGCAACTAAGACTCAGAGAGGTTGAGTAACTTGGCCAAAAACACACAGCAAAGAATGTGATAGTCAGGATTTGAACTCATGATTCCAAAGTCTAAACTTGTACCTTCTATGACTTTATAATTCTAATTAGATATAAGCTTCCAGATCACCAGACTCTGTCAGTGCCATCATCTCTTTCTTACATGGCAGAGATGGTCAGGATACCTACCACGTGGTAAAGATGTGGATGTGGAAGCTAACCTCCATTTAATTAGCTTGGGTGCACCAAGCTGCACCCAGATTTCTCTCGAAATCCTGCTCCTGAGTGGATGAGTGCCTCTGGAAGAGCAGGTGGATGGCGTTTGCTCAGTCTTCCAGTCCCTGACCCACCTGATGGCCTCCAGCCAGCTTTCCTCTCTGTCCTCCCCCAGTGAGGACCAGGCCTGGCACAGGCAGCCTCCCAATATTTAGAAGTTTCTGATTTAATTGGTCTGGACTGAGGCCCAAGCATCAGCTTCTAAAAACCCCACAGGGAATTCTAAATGTGCAGCAGAGAGAAACAGCAGCTCAGTGCAGCAGGCAAGGCATGTCCAGGGAAAGGCTAGGGGAAGGGAGGAGATCATTTTTGTCTTAAAACTCGGAGTTGAGCTCATCTGACCTACCCTCTGCAGATCTTCAGAGGGGCGGGGAAGAACCCATGCAGAAGATAGCCCCAGAGAGCAAGGGGATCCTCAAAGAGATGGGATCTTAAGATAGAGGAAGGGTACATTCCTTGCAAAGATCAGTACCCTGAGCCTGTACCTAGCCTTATCCACAAGCCTCCTTCCTAGTGCTGGGCATGAGAGAGGGACCTAGGGGTTGTGTGGTCCCCAGGGGGCCTATGGTATATACACATGAGCTGTAACTTGCTTGTCTAACCCTCCCCAAGTTGACCTCAGCTTATCACACCTTACCGATACTCTTCTCCCAATTTAGTGTGTGGGGATCCTGTGAGCCCTAAAGGTATCTTTCTCTATTTTATTTATTTGTTTATTTTGAGATGGAATCTCACTCTGTCACCCAGTCTGGAGTGCAGTGGCATGATCTCAGCTCATTGCAACCTCTGCCTTCTGGGTTCAAGTGAGTCTCCTGCCTCAGCCTCGGGAGTAGCTGGGATTACAGACATGCACCACCATGCCTGGATAATTTTTGTATTTTTAGGAGAGACAGGGTTTCACCACGTTGGTCACACTGGTCTTGAATTCCTAACCTCAGGTGATCCACCCGCCTTGGCCTCCAAGTTGCTGGGACTACAGGCATGAGCCACCGTGCTTGGCCGAGATAGGATCTTAAGATAGAGGGAGAGTACACTCCTTGCAACAGGTCAGTACCCTGATCCTGTACCCAGCCTTGTCCACAAGCCTGCTCCCTAGTGCTGGGCATGGGAGAGGGAGCTAGGGGTTATGTGGTCCCTAGGAGGCCTATGGTATATACCCTTGAGCTGTAACTTGCTTGTCTGTCCCTCCCCAAGTTGACCTCAGCTTATCACACCTTACTGATGCTCTTCTCCCAATTGAGTGTGTGGGGACCTAGGAGCCCTAAAGGTCTCTTTCTCTATTTGAGATGCACCATCTGAATTCATCAAGTGGGAATCTTTTCCCAATCACTGTTTGTTAGTCAAGCTTGCAGACTCTGACAGTGCTAGATGTTTTGGTCTTTTCTCCCTTGCCTCCTCCTCCTCCTCCTTTTCTGATTCTGTGGTAGGGATGTTATTAAGAACACCATCCGCTATAGCACGGCCTGTTCAAACATCCATGCAAAACATTTCTTTTAGACCTAAGTTCTACAGAAAGCTTATTTTTCTCCTCAAAAACTGATTTTCATTATAGAAAATATGAATTTTGTTATGTTTTATATATCTCTGATTGCTTTGGTTTCCAGGAAGCAGAAAGAGAAAGTAGGAGAGAGAGAGAAAGAGGAAGACAGAGAAGAAAAGAGGGAAAGAAAAGAGAGAGAATGAAGGAGAGAGGGAGACAGTGAAGAAGGGACAGAGTATATATCTATAAAATATATATGCATACATATACACATACACGTGTATTTACTATATGCTCTTTTTTTCTTTTTGAGACTGAGTCTCACTCTGTCGCCGAGACTGGAGTGTAATGGCGTGATCTCTTGGCTCACTGCAACCTCGCCCTCCCGGGTTCAAGCAATCCTCTTGCCTCAGCCTCCAGTGGAGCTGGGATTACAGGCATGTGCCACCAAGCCTGGCTAATTCTTTTGTATTTTTAGTAGAGACAGGGTTTCACCATGTTGGCCAGGCTTGTCTCAAACTCCTGACCTCAAGTGATTCATCTGCCTCAGCCTCCCAAAGTGTTGGGATTACATGCGTAAGCCACCATGCTTGGCCACTATATTCATTTTTAGCCACCTATATTGAAGCATAATTTGCAAAAGAGTCACTTGTTTGTGTCATGTAATCGTGAATGATCTCTCAGATTCTTTGTGAAATATGAGTTGGATGGAGCCGTATATAAATTAACAATGCTGACACCCAAGGAACTGAAGATCTTTTGTGATCTTGATGTAGGAGATTTTTATTTTATTTTATTTTACTTTAAGTTCTGGGTATATGTGCAGATCTTGCAGGATTGTTACATAGATATACGCATGCCATGGTGGTTTGCTGCCTCCATCCCCCTGTCACCTACATTAGGTATTTCTCCTAATGTTATCCCTTCCTAATCTCCCTACCCACTGCTAGCCCTCCCCTAGTCCCCCACACCCCCAGACGGACCCCAGTGTGTGATGTTCCTCTCCCTGTATCCATGTGTTTGCATTGTTCAACACCCACTTATGAGTGAGAACATGCGGTGTTTGGTTTTCTGTTCTTGTGCCAGTTTGCTGAAAACGATGGTTTCCAGATTCATCCATGTCCTTGCAAAGGACATGAACTCATCCTTTTTTATGGCTGCATAGTATTCCATGGTATATATGTGCCACATTTTCTTTATCCAGTCTATCATTGTTGGGCATTTGGGTTGGTTCCAAGTCTTTGCTATTGTAAACAGTGCCGCAATGAACATACATGTGCGTGTGTCTATAATAGAACAATTTATAATCCTTTGGATATATACCCAGTAATGGGATTGCTGGGTCAAATGGTATTTCTATTTCTAGATCCTTGAGGAATTGCCACACTGTCTTCTACAATGGTTGAAGTAATTATACTACCACCAACAATGTAAAAGTGTTCCTATTTCTCCACATCCTCTCTAGCAACTGTTGTTTCCCGATTTTTTAATGATCATCATTCTAACTGGCGTGAAATGGTAACTCAGTGTGGTTTTGATTTGCTTTTCTCTAATGACCAGTGATGGTAAACATTTTTTCATATGTTTGTTGGCCACATAAATGTCTTCTTTTGAAAACTGTCTGTTCATATGCTTTGCCCACTTTTTGAGGGTTTTTTTCTTGTAAATTTGTTTAAGTTCTTTGTAGATTCTGGATATTAGCCCTTTGTCAGATGGATAGATTGCAAAAATTTTCTCCCATTCTGTAGATTGCGTGTTCACTCTGATGATTGTTTCTTTTGCTGTGCAGGAGCTCTTAAGTTTAGTTAGATTCCATTTGTCTATTTTGGCTTTTGTTGCCATTGCTTTTGGTGTTTTAGTCATAAGTCCTTGCCTATGCCTATGTCATGAATGATATTGCCTAGGTTTTCTTCTAGGATTTTTATGGTGTGAGGTATTATGTCTAAATCTTTAATCCATCTGGAGTTAATTTTTGTATAAGGTGTAAGGAAGGGGTCCAGTTTCAGCTTTCTGCACATGGCTAACCAGTTTTCCCAACACCATTTATAAAACAGGGAATCCTTTCCTCATTGCTTGTTTTTGTCAGGTTTGTTAAAGATCAGATGGTTGTAGATGTGTGACATTGCTTCCAAGGCCTTTGTTCTGTTCCATTGGTCTATATCTCTGTTTTGGTACCAGTACCATGCTGCTTTGATTACTGTAGCCTTGTAGTATAGTTTGAAGTCAGGTCACATGATACCTCCAGCTTTGTTCTTTTTGCTTAGGATTGTCTTGGCTATGTAGGCTCTTTTTTGGTTCCATATGAAGTTTAAGATGTTTTTTTCCAGTTCTGTGAAGAAGGTCAATGGTAGCTTGATGGGGACAGCATTGAATCTATAAATTACTTTGGGTAATATGGCCATTTTCAAGATATTGATTCTTCCTAACCATGAGCATGGAATGTTTTTCCATCTGTTTGTGTCCTCTCTTATTTTCTTGATCAGTGGTTTGTAATTGTCCTCGAAGAGGTCCTTCACATCCTTTGTTAGTTGTATTCTTAGGTATTTTATTCTCTTTGCAGTGATTTTTAAAGCAGCTTCTCCTACTCATGAAATCCTTTCATTCGTTGATTCAACAGATATGTATTAAGTGTCTACTGCGTGCTAGATGTTGGGGAAATGACAGTGGACAACTCAAACAAAATGCCTGCCCTCATGGAGCTTCCACTCTTGTGAGGGAGAAAAATAGATAGATATTAATATAACACCCTTGTGGTAAGTGCTGTCAAGGAAAACAAAGGAGGGGAAGGGCATAGAAAGTGACAATGGAGGTATGAGTTTAGAGAAGGTAGTAGGGAGGGCATTGGTGACAGGGCCATGTTGGAGTGTGTTCCTGAACAACGTGAGGGAGCAAACTGTTGAGTGTCCCTAGGGGCAGAGTTGTGTAGGCAGGAAGAGCAGAAGGCAGGAAACTTGAGAGGTGAGATTGAGTCCCAAGTGCGATAGGAGGACAGAGGAAAGCCTTAGGAAGTTGGAGTGACATGAACAGACTTGAGTTTCTAAGGCATCGTTCAGGTGTGTAGAGAATAGAATGGACCAGGCACGGTGGCTCATGCCTGTAATCCAGCACTTTGGGAGGCCAAGGTGGGAGGATCTTCTAAGGCCAGGAGTTCCAGACCAGCTGGGGCAACAGAGTGACACCAAATGTCTACCAAACAAGAAAGAAAGAAAACAGAATGTTTACAAGAGTGAGAAGAGTAGAAGCAGAAAACGAGGTAGGAGCCAATTGCAGGAAACCAGGCTAAGGATCACTGTGGCTCAGATCAACAAGGTGATTGAACTCTATGTCTATTTTGAATGTAGAGCTGACAAATCTTGTGATTGTGCTGGACAAGAGGGAACCGAGGGTGACTGGATTTGGCTTTGGACTTGTGGCAAGTGTCTGCTGAAGTTCAGCAGTTGGGAAGCAAGGTCTTGGGTCCCTTGCTGTCTCTGCCCTTGCACACTAGTGTAGCCATTTACACAACTCCCTCAGGACAAAGCTCCCTGGCCAGTTGAAAACCAGAGGTTGGTGCTTTGTACAAAGCCCACCAACAGACCCCTTTGTTGTTTGCTGGAAAGATGATATGGACCACCACCACTGTAGTGGGTGGAATTGTGCCCTTGTAAACAATGATGTTCAATTTCTAATGAAAGTGGCCTCATTTGGATGTAAGTTCTTTGCAGACATAAGCAAGTTAAGATGAGGTCACTCTGGATTATGGTGAGCCCGAATCAACGGCTGGTGTCCTCATAAGAAGAGGGACATTTGGATACAGACAGGATACGCTGGGAAGAATGCCATGGGAAGACAGAGGCAGAGATTAGAACAATGCGTTTATAAGCCAGGGAGTGCCAAGGGTAGCTGGCAGCCACCAGGACCTAGCAGGGAGGCATGGATGGAACAGATCCTCCCTCAGTGTCTTTAGAAGGAACCAACCCTGCCCACATCTTGATTTGGGACTTCTGGCCTCCAGACTCTGAAATAATAAATTGCTGTTGTGTGAAGTCACTCAGGTTTTAGTTCTTCCTTATGGTCACCCTAGGAAATGAGTAGAACCACCAGGTATCAAGTGTTTATCATTTGTCACACACAGTGCTAAGTTAAGGTGTGCACTCAGATACTTTAATGCCCTAAAACTCCCTCAGCACCACCAAAAGCAAAGTATTGTTGGCATCTCCATTTTATAAGATAAGGAAATTGAGGCTCAGAAAAAAAGTGAATTTCTCAAGGTTGTACAGCTAGTATGTGGTGAAACTTGGACATACACCAAGCTTTCTAACTCTAAAAACCCATGCCCTAACCATTATGCAATGCTACACCACAGTCAGGGGCCAAGATTCCAGGCACATTTTTGCCACTGGGATTCGCCAGGAAAGTTCGTCACCACAAACTTTCCAGCCAGGAATCCCTGGGCTGCTTTCCTCCCTTTTATTTGCTGTCATCAGAGTTCTGCTATTTATCACATTTCTCCCAGAAGATTCTTGGGGAACAGATGTGGCTTTGAATTTGATAAGAACGTCACTTCAACACATCCTTTCAGTCTGTTTGGAATCCTCACCCTGGAGAGAGAGGGACAGCTGAGCAAACAGCCCACGCCCTCTATGTGGGTATTAAAGTTTCTGGAACTTCCAGAAACTACTTGAGACAATTAATAAGAGATCATTTCCATTTAAAGGAACATTTTAGAATGTGAGTATCACCAAGACAAGGGCAATGGCCACTTTTCTGCTTTTTTCCTCTCCCATGGCCAAACTCCACAGCATATGTGGAGGCAGAAAGATCTGCCCAGCCACCTGATGGAAGCAGGGCCATGTTTGTTTATTGGGCGCGTCACCAGTGCCTGGCATCATGCCTAGAATGAAATTGCCAATAGAGTTTGTGGACCTGATGGAAGAACTGGAATCGTGACTACAGCGTGAATGCACACCGAGCTCATCTTGCCAGGCAAATGTTAGTGGTTGTATGAGAAATAGAAAAAGGAAATGACTGTTCTGTCTGTGGCCATGGGCAAGGTGGATAGGAAAAGAG
This sequence comes from Cheracebus regulus, assembly GCA_963574635.1. Taxonomy (NCBI): domain Eukaryota; kingdom Metazoa; phylum Chordata; class Mammalia; order Primates; family Pitheciidae; genus Cheracebus; species Cheracebus regulus. The sequence continues at coordinate 99,749 of CAUYQU010062416.1, read as the reverse complement.
GAAGAGGACCAGGATCTAGAACTGAATTTAAAACATTCCAGCAATAATTTGCTCACCATTGAACACTTGGCACTTAGGGCTTAATGATGGGGTGTGTTTAAGGGCATGGATTTAGGGGACAGGCGACTAGGTGTCACTTCTTAGTGGAATATGGATGACTCACCTAGCTTTCCTAAGCCCTCCCTTCTTCATCCGTAAAATGGGGATAGCAGCAGTTCCCACCCTGTATATTTTCTGTGGGAATTAAATAAGATAATGCATATTTAAGCAATCAGTGGGCATGGTTATTGTTATCAAGTCCAAACTGGTCCCAACATTGCCTTTTTTTGTCCTTGGTGCAAACAGTTGGCCTTTGAGTATCACAAATTCTTTGTTCAGCCACCCTACTTGGTGGCTGGATCTCTCTGATTCTATCGGAGACTATTTGTTTGCTACATCTCAGAGAGATGGGAGTCAGCATCTGCAAATTGATTTCTGAAGCTCAAGTGCTCATGTCCTTACAGGAATCATAGTCCAAAGTTGGTAGACTCAGATAGTTTAATCCTAAGGGAGCACTGCTCTCTTCCCTTTGACTGAAATATACCTCCTGCATCTCTGCCTTGCTAGTCCTGTTGATACCTCAGGTGTCAGCATACTTCAGGTGTCAGGTGATACCTCAGGTGTCAGCATCACTTCCCCAAGAGCATCTTTTGCTTACCCACTCAGTGAGGTTAAGTCTTTCATTTAAACACTCAAAGAGCAAAGTGCACTCCTCTTTTGGGGGTCTCATTATGATTGATGTTAGATAGTTATTTGTGCAGGAGTGTAAGCTTCATGAGGGCAGGAATCTTGTCGTTCTGCATCTCCCATGGCTATCTCCAGTGTCTGACACATCCTAGATGCTTAATTAATGTTGACTGAATGAATTGTCTAGCATTCCAGGTGCTGGATAAGACTAGGAAAGTTGATGCATTTGGAAGGCACAATGAATTCCATCGCTGTTGCCCCTCTCAATTGAAGTTTTACACAATATTATTATTATTATTATTTATCAAAAAGAGCATGCAAACCCAAACCCAGGGTGGCAGGGACCACAACTGTCCAAGCTGAATTGCATCAATACACACAGGGACTTTGATAAATCTGTTCGAGTTATCTATTGCTAGATAGCAAATTATCCCAAAACATAGAGGCTTGAAACAACAGCCACCTCTATTATCTGTCATGGTTTCTGTGGGCCAGGAGATTGGGAATGCTTATTGGTTGGTTGTGGTTTGAGGTTTTTCATGCAATGGCTAGAGCACCTGGGGCTGCCTGGTCATTAAGCTTCTCATGTAGTCCCAGGGTCTCTTTGTGGGGTTTTGTTCCCTGGTCTAGCATGGTGGTCTTGGGGTCCAAAGGAAAGAAAATGACAGAAGCTACAGCCTCAGAAGTCATGCAGGGTCTCTTGACTACATTCTGTTCATTAAGGCAGCCACAATGCCTGCCCGGGTTCAAGGGAGAAAGTGTAGACTCTCGCTCTGATTGGAGGAGTGTCAATATTTGTAGACATGTTTTAAAACCTCCATAAAGTATCACTTCTTTCATGCTATTGAGACAGCTCTCAAAATGTAACTCCAAGAGAGGACAGAGAGATTTCTATTGAAAAGGAAAGCTTGATTAGAACATTAAGAAGAAAAAGAAAGTTTACTTCTCACCCTATTAATGACTGCTGAGAAAGCGTTAGGAAAATCAGGACAGAAGGATTCTGTCAGCTTTACCTACTGGCATCTCCTAGCCACCTTATTAAATGAATTGATTTTGGTAATATCTGGAGATTCCAATCAAGATAGGAGGAATATGTTTATTAAAATGCAGACTCCCAGGTCACAGCCCAGAGCTCCTGAAGGAGAGGGAGTGCTTGGAATATATATTGTAAGCAAAGACCCCTCAAGTGATTCTGATAGAGGCAGGAGGGCCTGTCTTTATAGAGTGGAATTTGCCTTGTTTTAGGTCACATACTGACCTGATGCCATTTGTCTTCATGTATTTTAATTATTATTAAGAATTTGAGCTATCTATGTAATAGTTTTGTCTTAGGGATCTCTAAGATATATAAATCTATTAAAGTAATATAAATAAAAATAACTTTATTAGAGGGATATGAAAGTTTCTAACAGAAAACAGCTAAGCCTTATGAGAGACTAGAAACTGAAAGCAAGGCCTCTGCTTGTTTTCTTACCTTCTTTTTTTCTCCTCAAACATCTGTTTTATTCTTCTTTGCCTACATGGTGGTAGAAAAGGACCATGGTAGGCTGGGTGTGGTGGCTCACACCTGTAATCCCAGCACTTTGGGAGGCCAAGGCAGGCGAATCACTAAATGTCTTGAGTTCGAGACCAGCTTGGGCAACATGGTGAAACCCTATCTCTACTAAAAACGCAAAAATGAACCAGGTATGGTGGCGGGTGCCTGTAATCCCAGCTATTTGGGAGGCAGTAGGATTGCTTGAGCTTGGCAGGAGGCTGTAATGAGCTAAGATCATGCCACTGCACTCCAGCCTGGGCAACAGAGTGGTGCTCTGTCTCAAAAACAAAAACAAACAAACAATAACAACAACAACAAAAACAAAAACAAAGAAACAAAAAAAGAAAGGGACCACTCTAGGAAGATCTGTGTATTCTCTGTTGAGGGACCCAGGACTGACTCCTTGGAGTACTCTAATTCAAATTCTTAGGAGGGGGAATCCAATTGGCTTGGCTCAGGGTGGGGAACTTACCTCTCATCCAATCAGCTGGGGCCAGCTGTGGCTACTACCCAATCAGAAGGTTCTTCTAATAACAAAGAGTTGGAAGAAGAAAAGGCATGCTAGGGTTTTCATTTCCAAATTAAACTGCAGTCATTTTTAATCATGTGGTTACTCTTATTTTCCCTGATCCTTCTTGAAACACTTGTTCTAAAACAAGGGTCAGCAAACTATTGGAGCCTGGGCTACTGCTTTTTGTTGTAAATAAAGTTTTATTAGACCACAGCCACACCCATTCACTTGATCCAGATCGTCCTGTAAAGCCTGTAATATTTCCTGTTTGGCCCTTTATAGAGAAAGTTTGTTGACTTCTGCTCTGGAATTCAGTTCACTTCTGTTTCTAAATTATTGTTGTGCTTTATGCATGTAGATTGTGTTTTCCTTTAATCAGTATAGGAAATATTGTCTAGGGCAGGGCAGGCACTGGGAATCTTCACACATCCCTGTTTATTGATTTTTAAAACTATCTGTACAAATGCAATGTATTTCCTAAGATGTGGAGCACATAGCATTGCTGATTTGCAAGATTTCAGTTGCTGCTGGAGATTGTTTTAGGTGCTATGTAGTTGTGCTATTAAATAAAATTAAATCACATTATGATAAGGTTATTCTCTGCATCTTCTTTTACTCTTTCTAACTACTTGAACAAGAAAATCTCATTTGATGGCAATATGCTCTCTAACAACTTTCTAATATAATTGGTTCCTTTAGAGCCTGACTCAGAACCTTCAGCAGCCAGCAGTATATAGCTAGAATTTAATGGCACCACTTTGCTTTTATTTATTTTTATGCTTATCTTCCATTTATGACTTGTGATACTGGCTTGCCATTAATAGTGGTGATATAAAGTTTCCTTTTCAAATTTAGTTAAGTTGAAATGTGACTAGATTTTTAAAATGCTAAGCAGATGACAGTTTAGGTGACAGGAAGAAATGTGAAAAAAGGGATATGAATGATTGAAGTGTGGAAAAGCCTGCACTACAGTAACTGACATAGTTACAAAGCAGCCCTGGTGCCCAGAGGAGGGAGTGGCAGATTTGATCTAAGTGGATCCTTGTGATTAGAGGAGGAGATAACATCCCAGCGGAATCTCAGATTTTCAAAGCAGTGCAAGAGCATGGAAGGACGTCATAGACAGTGGGAGTTGAATGTTCAAAGGGAAAAAACAGGATGTGGTCATAGAATTGTTTAGCTTTCAAGAGCCACTGAAGGGCTTTTAGCATTCAAGTGGTATGGTCAGAGCTGCAGTTTTAGAACAACCATTATCTGAAGCAAGTTAATCTCTCTGAGCCTCAGTGTGTTCATCTATAAAATGGGGATAATTGACAGAGATGTATGATGTCCACCCCTGTTCCTGGTGCAGGGGGAAATTCCCAGCCATTCTGCCCTGTCTCTCTTCCAAGCGGAAGGCTAAGATATCCTATCATGACTGCATCTGCACTGAAGGTATCTAGGGCCCCTCCTTCTCTACTTTTGTTTGGGGAAGTGGGAGGTAGTTGCAGATATTCAGGATGATGACTTGACCATTGGTGAGGGGTCAGGGTGGGTGTATTAGTCTGTTTTCATGCTGCTGATAAAAATATACCTGAGACTGGGTAATTTACGAAAAAAGAGGTTTAATGGACTCACAGTTCCACATGGCTGGGGAGACCTCACAATAATTGTGGAAGGCAAAAGGCATGTCTTACATGGCAGCAGACCAGAGAGAATGAGAGCCAGTTGAAAGGGGAAAACCCTTATCAAATGATCCGATCTCATGACTTATTAATTACCATGAGAACAGTATGGAGGAAACTGCTCCCACGATTCACTTATCTCCCACCCTGTCCCTCCCACAAGAAGTGGGGATTATGGGAGCTACAATTCAAGATGAGATTTGGGTGTGGACACAGCCAAACCATGTCAGAGTGTGTCCACAGTCAAGGATAGCTCAGCACCAAGCCCTTCCTACTGGCCTCTGGAGTTTTGCGGCTGAAAATTCTTCTTCCTTCCACCTCCGATCCCTCTGCTCACTTGTCTTGCAGCTAAGTCATCTCCCTGCTTCCTCCCTGCATTTGTTCCAGCCCCAGCTGTCTCTGGAATTCAAGAGCAGGAAGCCCCTGCCTCACATCTTAGGAAAGTGGCTCCCTTGAGTCATTGTTTCTGTGTTAGTAAGGATTGAGGAAGGAAAATACAGCCGTTGGGGACCAAGGAGAGAACACAAAGAGGCAGGAAATAAACTGAAGATGCCCATCCTAGCACTCTGAGCCCTGCCTTGCCATGCACATAAGCAGACAGGTCTGCAGGAGCCACTGAGACTGGCAGCTCTTCTTTTGTTTGAGACAGAGTCTTCCTCTGTCACCTAGGCTGGAGTGCAGTGGCGTGATCTCAGCTCACTGTAACCTCCGCCTCCCAGGTTCAAGCAATTGTCCTGCCTCAGCCTCCCAAGTAGCTGGGACTACAGGCACGGGCCACCATGGCTGGCTAATTTTGTATTTTTAGTAGAGACAGGGATTCATCATATTGGCCAGGCTAGTCTGGAACTCCTGACCTCGTGATCCACCTGCCTCAGCCTCCCAAAGTGCTGGGATTACAGGCGTGAGCCACTGCATCTGGCCAGGTCTTCTTTTTTATTGTGGTGCTAGAGAAGAAAGAGGTTAATAAGAGTCTTCTTGCCGTGGCAGCGCTTGTCGGGGACCCTCTTCCTAAGGTGTCCCAAATCCCTGGATCTGCCGGGCCTTTGCCACTCTGGCTGTGATGAGAGAGGATATGGTGAAGACGGGAGATAGGAACACTGTGAGCTGACAAGCTCAGCCCGGAAGCTTCGATGAATGGATACATGATCTGAAAGCTTCTGTGCATGAGTTTAGCCAGACCTTTTGATGGTGGAATAAGAGCTGAGTGGAGTGTGCAGAGCTGCCTTCCTGCTGCTAAGCTTGTGCTGTGTGTCACCCCTTCTAGTCTTATGTCTCCGTTGCATCCTCTGGTCCTCCAACTGAGTTGGCTGTAGCATCTAATTTCCTCAATCACCTAAACTCTGGCCCTAATTGGTCCCCTTACCCTCTTGAGTCTTGATTTTCTGTGATATGGGATTCACAGTGGCACCTACCTCCTAGGGTCTTATGCAATACAAATGAATAACAATAAGTGAAAACCTGGAGTTGTTTGGTCCGTAGAAAAGTGCTCAAAAATGTAGTGATGATTAACATTGTTGCCTGCAAAATATCTGACGCAGTGCATGCAGTGAATACTTCAATCTGATTGTTTCTTCCTCCAGGAAGCCTTCCTAGAAGCCCTCAATCCAGGTTAAGATTCTTTATAATGTGGTTCTGCCTTGTGCTTCCTACAAGGCTTCTTGAGAGAACCTGCTGGTCATTGTTCTCTCTGGCATAATCACAACCAAAGAATGTTCAAAAAATGTTCCCCCTAGTTGAAGGAGTAGGAGAGAGGGTGACATGCAGAAAATACCGACGTGTCTGTGAACCACACTGGTTAACTGGCCCTGAATATGACCACAGCACAACTCAAAGAAGGAAGCCCCAAGACAACAGGAGAGGCTGTTAATATTATTGGCATAAAAGAGGTTTTTAATACCCATTTTTAGACTGCATTCTAGCCTGGGCAATAAAACAAGAATCCCAATCTCTCTCCCTCTTTCTTGTCCTCTTTCTTTCTCTTTCATTCTTTTTCTTTCTTTCTTTTGCTGTTTCCTTTTTTCTTTCTCCTTTTCTCTCTTTTTCTAAAAAAAATAAAATAAAAAATAAAAATAAATAAAATAACATTCATCATCTCTGTAATTAATTTGCAAAATCTTTCTTCCTCTCTGGAGTTAAGGGTCAGAGAACATGCCTGTTTGTTTATTGCTGTATCCCCAGTGCTTAGCAGGTTCTTAGTGAACATTAAATACTTGAATTAATAAAGGAACAAGTGCCCTAATTTCAGTTATATCCATCATTCACTCATTCCCTCATTCAACAAACATGTACTGAACATATCCTATGAGCCGGGAGCTATCGCAGGCTCTTGGGTTACACCAGTAAACCAAACCACCAAAGATACTTGCCCTCATGGGACTTACCTTCTAGCTAGGCATTGATGCATTGACTGTTACCCCAGAGGGACCAAAATACAATCATCCCTTCTGGAACCATCCTCTCTTGACTGAGTCCAGCTATTCAAAATGTGAGGTCAGGGCTGGATGCAGAAGCTCACCCCTATCATCTTAGCATTTTGGAAAGCTGGGGCAGGTGGATTGCTTGAGGCCAGGATACCAGCCTGAGCAACACAGTGAGACTTTGTCTCTACAAAAAATAAAAAATAATTGTCCGGGCCGGTGGCACTTACCTCTAGCCCTAGCTACTCGGGAGGCTGAGGCAGGAGGATTGCTGAGCCCAGGAGTTCGAGTCTGCCATGAGCTATGATCATGCTACTATCCTGTAGGCTGCAGTGAGTCGTGATCACGCTACTGCAATCTAGGCTGGGCAGCAGAGAAAAACCCTATGTCTGAAATATAAAATTGTGAAGTCAATGGAAAACACTATCTGTTGTTTCAGAGTCAACAGAGGGTACCTATGCAAAGCTAAGAGTGGCCATGAATAAACACCAGCTGCTCATAACTGGCCCCCAGCCTCCTTCCAACTGCTCTGACACACTTGCTCTCTTTCCCAGGTCATGCTCTCAGAGCGAAAAGGCACAGATGAGCTCTATGCTGTGAAGATCCTGAAGAAGGATGTCGTAATCCAAGATGATGATGTGGAGTGCACCATGGTGGAGAAGCGGGTACTGGCCCTGCCTGGGAAGCCGCCCTTCCTGACCCAGCTCCACTCCTGCTTCCAGACTATGGTAACTTGTCCCATGGCCCTGGGTATTCCACCTCCAGGGTTTCACCAGGCTTTGGCCAAAGCTATCCCAGCAGTGCCCACCACAGAGATATCGCACCCTTCCCATTCTAGACACAGAAAGATGTGAGGCCCAGTGAGGTCAGCTGAGAGTTCTGAAGTTGCCACTGAGAAGCACTGTCCCCTGAGGCAGATGCTGTCTCAACTCAGATAAAGGAACTCAGACAATTGGTTTTATAATCAACAGAGCAGGGCCTTTCTCTGACAGCAAGGGGTAACTTGGGGACAGGAGCTGGGTGAAAAGGTTCACAGCTTGTGGCTCTAGATGGTTTCATTCAGCCCTCCAGCCCTTTGGATAAATGCACAAGTACATCTCTGCAGGTTGTCTGAGGTCTTTGCATGGGCCTCCTTGGAGGGAGGATGTTGCCTGAGAACACAGCCTTCGGGGACTCTCAGGGAAGGTACACAGTGTCCTGGGAAGGAGCTAGTGGGCTCAGAGCCATGGCTGCCATGGTGAGAAGGGCACATTTGTCCATTTCCTGCTCTTGACTGTGATTTCAACCCTATCTGCAAGAGCAAGAGTCCCTGCTTTAAGTAACCTCTTACCTTTTCCCTGTTCATATTAGACCTTGGCTTCCATACCCAAGAACGGAGGGGCTGGAGCCTAAATGCAAAGAGGTACAAAGTTAATTGATGCCTTCTGGGCTTCTCAGGGCCAATGGCCTGGTGACTTAAGATGTTTTGGGGACTTCTCAAGATGAATTTTGACTCTATCCAGTTCTCAACTTACTGAGTAGAGTGACTGATTTTAGAACCCAACCCATATATGAGATGGAACACTATTGCATTTTGCATCTAGTTTGATGTCTTTAGTGATTTCCCTATCGCTTTAATCCTTTTATTTTATCTGTTCTTGTATCTGCAGCCCGGGGTATGTATCACATATCGTGGGCTATGTGACCTGTAGCATTTTCATGGTCTGGGTTTCACTGACTGTACAGTCTTGGGGCACCTCAACATGCTTCCTCTGTCTTCTGTATTTCCCACAATTGGAAGCTGGTTCTGGAGGCTTGGTCAGACTCAGCTAGGATCTCTTTGGCAAGACCATAGATGGCATATTTTTTCATCTGAAGGCATATAATGACTGGTTGTCTCAGTGATGTTGGCAGCGACTGACGCTTGGTGCCTAGATCTGTTAATTCATTAGGGATTGTAAAATGGTGATATCCTATCATTTATTTTTCATCTACTAGTGGGAATGCTTTTATTAAGCAGGTCCTCCCTTCATCTATTACTTGGTTCCCTGGTGGTATAGTTCATGTGAAAAAGGCAGGATAAATGCTTGATTCTTTCCCTTTAGTTAATAGTTCTCAAGATAATAAACTGGTTCACTATCATGCTCTAAGGGTGGCAAAAGTTGGCTTTTTTTTTTTTTTCAGATGAGTTCTGGCTCTGTCTCCCCAACTAGAGTGCAGTGGCCTGATCATGGCTCACTGAAGCCTCGATTTCCCGTGCTCAAGTGATCCTCCCACCTCAACCTCCCTAGTAGCTGGGACTACAGGCATATACCACCACGCCCAGCTAATTTTTCTACTTTTAGTAGAGACCAGGTTTCACTGTGTTGCCCAGGCTGGTCTTGAACTCCTGAACTCAAGTAATTCACCTGTTTCGGCCTCCCAAAGTGCTGGGATTACAGGCATGAGTCACCATGCCCAGCCAAAGTTGGCTTTTAAAATAAAATGTTTTGAGTAGAAGAAGAGAAACAATAGGAAGAAAAATATTAAGTGAATGATAATTTACATCATGCAATGGAGACTTGGCAAAGACCAGGAAGTGGGTACACATAACTTTACTGCTCCAAATCTCTAGTCTTACCATGGGGATTTAAGGCCTAAAGATTTTCAAGTGATGATAGAGACAAAGCTGGGATTTAAACCTCTAAGCTCCCCTACTTCCCTATCTTCTCCCTTTTCCATTGGTTGTCCCCAAATGGATTCATTGACATCACCAGGCAAAGGACAGACGCTGCCCAGTAAATCAACTAAGAAAGGGACCTTGTTCCCAGCAAAGAGGCCGAGCAGCAGCAGTTTCCTTTTCCTGTTGAACAGGACGAGAGTGGGAGAAATTAATCATGGCTGACTAATGTTCATTGCAGTGTCTTTGTGGTTTCTTGTTTTCAAAGAGATCAAATAGAGTCGATTTGAGATTAATCTTTTAATATTGAACCATCTCACTCACATCTATTTCAATATGCTTTCTGGAATTAGAGAATAGGGGCTGGGTGTACATGGAAATTTTGTAAAACTCTGGGTCCCCTCCAGGGATTGTCATTTGCCAGGGAAGAGAGACTGAGAACCATGAGAGCCTAGAACACAAGAGCTCAGTGGGTTTGGGTCTTGCTTGGTGATGTGGTTTGGCTGTGTCTCCACCCATATCTCATCTTGAATTGTAGTTCCCATAATCCCCATGTGTTGTGGGAGGGACCCAGTGGGAGGTAATTGAGTCATGGAGGCGGTTACCTCCATGCTGTTTTTATGATAGTGACTGAGTTATCACGAGATCTGATAATTTTAAAAGGGTCGTTCACCCCACTTCACTCTGTGCTTCTCCTTGCTGCCACCATATGAAGGACGTGTTTGCTTCCCCTTCTGTCATGACTGTAAGTTTCCTGAGGCCTCCCCAGCTATGTTGAACGGAGAGTCAATGAAACCTCTTTCCTTTATAAATTACCCAGTCTCAGGTATGTCTTTATTAGCAGTATGAGAATGGACTAATACACGTGGGAATGAGGGCCCCCATGTTGGAGATCAATGTGGAATCTCCCCATCCGACAAGGCCAAGGATGGAACAGATTGCTTTCTCACTTGCTGAGGGTCAGATGAAGTCGTTAACCTATCTCCAGGGACTGTATCAATTGAAAGAAAAAAGTGCTCGGGGAGATGCACTCACTGCAAGCAAGAGACCCTGGGATGCCATGTGCAGTAGGCTGAGGGAAGAGCAGACCCCCTTCCATCTCACCTGCACTCTGTGCATATGCTCATTGAGTGAAATGCTCCAATTTAAATTATTTTTTCTCACTTTTTTTTGGGCTAAGCACATATATTTTAATGTTGCATAAATTAAATTTATTTTCAAAGACTTATAATAATGCCTACTATATGTGAGGCACAAGGCAAACAATTTTAAATCTTACGACAACTTAGATAGATCCTATCATAATTCCAATTGTGTAGACCAGGGGACTGCGGTCACACAGCTAGTACATTTCAGGGCCAGGATTTGAAGCCAGGTAGTCTGGCTTTAAGGGGCTTTGCATTTAACTGCTATGCTCTGAGATCTTTTTTTTTTTAAATGAGATGTATATGTATATGTATTTAGAGACAAAGTGCGGCTCTGTGGCCCAGGCTCTAGTGGTTTGAATACAATAGTACAGTCATAGCTCACTGCAGCCTTGGACTCCTGGGGTCAAGAGATCCTCCTGCCTCAGCCTCCCTAGTAGGTAGGACTACAAGCATGCACCACCAGGCCCAGTTAATTTTTAAAAATATTTTGTAGAGACAGAGTCTTGCTACGTTACCCAGGTTGGTCTTAAACTCCTAGTCTCAAGCAATCCTCCCACATCAGCCTCCCAAAGTGCTGGGATTATAAGTATGAGCCACCGTTCCCAGCCTGAAGTCTTTTGAGTGCAGATTACCCAAAGGCCCTCCATACGATACCCCTGGATTGGAATCTCCCCCTGCCAGCCTATCTCCAGGCTCCACCAGGAGCCTGTGCTCTAATCTAGCCGTGGTTACCTCTCACCTGTTCAGTGAAGCTACACTGCCTCCACCTCTTAGCTTCTGTATCTCTGCATGAAACTTGACATGCCATCTGAGCCTCTACCGTGCATGGGTCTTCAACAATGTTGTTTCATTCCAGCCTCACAAAAATCTTGCAATGAATGGGATTACCTATGGTCGCATTTTGCAGGTGAAAGGATTAAGGGTCAGGGCTGCATGGTAGTTCTCCTTGACACAGCACTGGGTCACTGGCCCATTGAGCTCAGAGCCCAACCTTTTGTTAGTACATCATGTTGAGTTGCCACCAAAATGGCCTTAACCATGATGATACAAACAAGAACAAAAAGCAGCAGCTAACAGTAATAGGCTAGGCACTATATTCAGCACTCCAGCTGTATTATCTCATTTTATCCTTCTGACACCTCTGTTGAATAGGTACTATTTACCAATTTTAATCTACAGATAAGAATACTGACATTCAAAGAGGTTAAGTAACTCATGCACTGTCACACAGCTGCCAAGTAGTGGAGCTAAGATTTACTCTGCAAGACTCCAGAACCCCAAACCTGGAAGCCTTTGCTAACCTACCTGTGCCTTAACTTCACTTTCCTGGTTTTTGGTTTATAGAGTATTTTCACTTAACGGCCAGGTGCAGTGGCTCACACCTGTAACCCCCACACTTTGGGAAGCCTAGGCAAGTGGATTGCTTGAATCCAGGAGGTCAAGACCAGCCTGGGCAACATGGCAAAATCCTATCTCCACAAAAAACTAGCTGGGAATGGTGCACGTACCTGTAGTCCCAGCTTCCCGGGAGGCTGAGGTGGGAGGATCAACTGAGCCTGAGAGGTCGAGGCTGCAGTGCGACGTGATTGAGTCATTGCACTCCAGCCTGAGCAACAAAGTGAGAACCTGTCTCAAAAAAATAAAATAAAATATTAAATCTTTTCACTTTTACAATCACATCTGATCTTCATGGAAACACTGTACATATTATGGTCCACATTTCTACTCAATGGAAACTGACCCGCAGAAATATGAAACTGCCTGAGTTCCACAATAGTTAAGTGGAAGCCCCAGGACTTGAGCTCAGGTTTTCTAATAGCCTTTTGGGTGTTTTTTTTTTTTTTTTTTTTCTGCTATGGAAGAGTCACCCTGCTTATCCTACAGGGATATTGCAAGGATTAGATAGGATTTTATCCATGGGAGTGATTATTAAAATTTAGGGAGCACTGCATATACATGAGGCAAACCATTGTTATCATGGCTAAAGTGAGCAGGAAGGTGAAACCTCTTTCTGGGGATGTCCTTGAAAGTGATCATCTGGCTCCCACTCATTTTCTAGCATTGCATGGGCTGGATCTGCAGGGCAGGGCTTCAGAGGAGGCAGTGGAGCTGGAATAGGTGGTATTACTGCCTGTATACAGAGGGTGCTAAAGCTTACTGATTATTTCAACAAAGATGTATTCATTGAAATAATTGTATCAGGCCCCAATGTATCACCATGATGGTGTACGAAACAGATCAAGTCCCTGTTCCCTTGGAATTTACATTCTCTTGGGGGAGACTGATAAACTATAATAACGACACAAAGTAAAGAGGATGGAGATGGATGGATTGGGGCAGAGAGATGCTGTGTTTGATAGGATCATCAAGGAAGGTCTCTCTGATAAGGATGACATTTGAGCAGAGACCAGGGCAAGCAAGGGATTGGGGCATGTGGCTGTCTGGGGTAGAGCGTTCCAGACAGCAGCAAGAGTGAGTGTAAATGCCGCCAGCGTGAGCATGCTCCGTGTGTTTGAGGAACAGTGAGGAGGCCAGTGTCACCCCGGTGGATTGTCATTTTGTATTTTGTGACCCAGAATTCTTTTTTAATCAGATACCTTTAAAAAAAGAGAGAAATCCAATATAACATGCTGTAAGTGTAACGTTTTTCTTGCTAGAGACTTAGAATTTTGAAGATAACAGATTCTTAATAGAATTTTTTAAAAATCTCAAAAGTCGTCAAAATACTGGATGAAAGTGAAGAGACCTCCAGCAATGTACAAAACCATTTTTAAAAAATCAGTTTTAAAATGATGCAAATTTTATTTTTAAAAACATTTTAAAAGGCAAAGTTACATCAGAAATATTCTTATATTGGAATAAAAATATCTTTCAAATATATGCACAGTATGATGTTAACAGAAAATGTAGAATATTAAATCCTATTTAAGATATTATTTTAAGTGTGTTAAAATTGAATATTCACATGAAAAAGAATCAGAGGGGGCGTAAACAAATCAAAATATTGATTTGGTTTAGGGAGGGATCTGTGGGTAAGTGCCTTCTCTTTGAACTTAGATTATTTCAGAAGTAGCTATAATATAGCTGTTTAAGTTTTTTTTTTTTAATGTACCACAAGATGGCAAAGCTAATACCCAAATAGATGCAAAAGCTCCCAGAAGGGGGTTGAGTTTTCAGACATTTGCTCGTTAGATGGTTTAGGCAAATTGTCCCAGGAGCACAAAGGGATAATAAGCCTGTACTCCACAATCAGGTGAATCTGGGTCTGTGATTACTGGCTAGATGACCTCTAGGAAGTCACTTAACAGCTCTGAATGTGGGTTTCATCACCTTTAAAGTGGGCATAATCAGGGAGGATTAAAAGAGATGGAGGTTGCTGGCATTATTGGAGCTGGGCTGGAGGTGCACCTTGCTGCATAGCCACAAAAGAATTATGTTTCTTCCAGTCCTTTTGCAGTTTTTCTCAGGGACAATTGTCAGCCCGGCACATTCATGCAATTTCCCAACTGCCAGTGGGCACAGGCAGTTAAGTTTCTTTTGCAAAACATCTATTTTAACTGTTTTCTTTTCAATTGAACATATGCACCTCTTTTTTTTTTTAAATAGATTTTATGAGTCATTGAAGGACAGAAGTTACTTCCTCCCCAAATTTGCTGCCATGGCCCAGCAATAACTCAGTTGCAAGGCATGCTGGGAGGAACGTCAATTCAGAATGCAAGAGAGGACAGGGAGGGGGAGAGGATGATTCCCACTTGAAGAGTGGACCCCTGATGGCCCAAGAGTGAGCCCCAAGAATGTCCAAGGGGTCCTGGTAACTCGGGCTCAGCTCTGGGCTGGCAGCACTACCCAAGGATATGGCTGGACTTACGGGCATGGCTGCAGGTGGCTCTGGCTGTTGTTTCAGTCAGCAATGATCAAGTTGTAAGAAACAGAACACCCCTTCCCCTGCCCCCAACCAAACTAGCTCAAAAAAAAAAAAAACCAGAGAGGATTTATTTATTTTGAGACAGGATCTTGCTCTGTCACCCAGGCTGGAGTGCAGTGGTATGATCACGGCTTACTGCAGCCTCCACCTCCTGGGCTCAAGCGATCCTCCTGCCTCGACCTCCTGAGTAGCTGGGACCACAGGCATGCACCACCAGGCCCGACTAATTTTTTAAATTTTTTTGTACAGGTGGGGTTGAGACTTGTGTTGCCCAGGCTGGTCTCAAACTCCTAGGCTCAAGCAGTCAACCTACCTCAGCCTCCCAAAGTGTTGGGATGACAGGCATGAGCCACCACACCTGGCCTGGAGAAGCCTGTTGATGAGAAATTAGTTAATGGGTGCAGTGTACCTTATTCAGGTGATGGATATCCTAAAAGCCTTGGCTTGAACACTATGCAATCTATGCAGGTAACCAAAAAAAAAAGGAGTTTATTAGAAAGAAACCACCCAAAGACAAAGGTGTACCTGGGCCTCATGAGGAACTAGAATCTGTAATCCTAAAGCAGTCTAGAATAGATTTCTAGGTTCCTTTGTCCTTGCTTTCTTTGTTTCTCCCTGCTCTAACATGACTTTCTTAGCCCCTTGCAATTTGCCTATCTGGCAAATTCTCTGCATTTCCAATCATACTCATAGGAAAGAGAATCTGGTTGGTTCAGCTTGGGTCAGGTGTTTATTCCTGGCCAAATCAGCTGGCAATTGGCTACTAGTAGCTCAGTAGGAACCTTTTAAAAGGAGTTGTATCTACAGGGAGGGAATAATTGGTGCTCATGCCGGGTAGGAGGCGTCATCTTGAGTCCAAGGAGACTAACTGGATTGAAGCAGGACATAGCTGTAGCCTAGTAGTACAAACATGGCATCAGTGCCTCCCAGGAGAGGAAACTGATGAGAGCTTGGCAGGTGTCAGGGCTTTAGCCAACTAAAGTCATCCAAGGATCTTGAGTGCAAGGAATGAATCAGAAACGCAGCCCAGGCAAATAGAGCTGGGGGCAGGTAGGAATAGACACAGCTTCGTTCTCTTTGTTTTCTTGATGATGACCTTTGCATATTCATTCAATTATCAAAGGTCTGTGGAATTCCAAGGAAGAAGAGCAGTAGTTCTAGCCCTTGAAAACTTTGGTCTCTGTGTTAAAGGACAGGCTTAAAAGGTTGAAGAATAAAATAAAAAGCTAGGGGAGCATCTGTTGCTTATTCTGACAGTGACTACAAGGCTATAAAATACAGAGGAAAGAAAAGTGTGTGGTGAACACATCTCCTTGACTGCACACTTACTTGGGTGAGGCTTTTTGAGTTTGCATGGACTTGACTTGCGTCATCTGATCTTGGCAACACCCCTATGAAGAACAGGAGGAGTTTATTAGCTGTCATTACCCTCTTTTGGGAAGGAAGAGACTCTACGTAACTGACCCAGGGTCTCAGAGCAAGTATCCCATTATAACTGGGACTTGAACCCAGGACTAGCAGATGCCAGAAACAGGGCTCTTAACCACAGCACTACACAGCCTCTCTGGAGAGAAACAGATGGTTCTGTGAAGTAAAGGGATTGGCTTACAGATAGAATGAATCCACAGACCAGCTTGGAAAATCATTAAGATCATTAAATAGACAAATTCTTGCTGCAACTGCCCTTGGAGCGTGGTACATAGAGCTGCCCACGTGGTCGGTTTTCTGTGTTCATGGTATCTGATTAAAAGTGGCAGGTGTCCCCCTGGCAGTCACACAGGCATTATGTTACACTCCACATTCAGCTGTCTTAAGGAAAGATTGTCTCTTTGAATTCCCTTGCTTCCTCTGGAGACCTCCAGGTGAACTCTGCACATCCCACCTAGTCATTGTTTTAAATCAGACTATCCTCATACTCATGTTCCAAATTTGGGAAAATCTAGCCAACCATTTTGCATAATGTAGTGACAGACAGACATTTAGTTATATTTATTTACTGATTATGAGAGATTAAGGAGAAAGGGAATTTTAAATTACCTGAAGGCATTTGAAGCTTAGTGGGCAGCGGTAATAGTGTAATGAAGAATCAGAACGACAATGAAAATTTTGAAGAAGCCCTTTAAAGTCAAGCAGACTAGCCAGTTTGAAGAGAAGGATGGTGAGTTTGCCTTTCTGAGCTTTTAATTGGAGTTGACGGTGGAACACCCACGTAGAAACGTCCTGTAGCCAGCTGGAGCTGACTGGAGCTCAGGAGAGAGGGAGAGGATAGAAATATAAGTCAAGACTCATCAGCCCAGAGAGATGAGAGTTGAAATTCTGAGCTGTGACAAGTTCTCCTTGGAAAATTGAGTAAGTAGGAGAGCTGGACTTTGAGTCGATATGCAAGAAATGCTTTTTTTGATTTTCATATATTAGAGTCCAACAAAGAAGGCCTAATCAAAAACCACTGAGTGTGGTGATAAGGAAGATTTTGCAATAATTTCATAGGAAGAATGGGGAACAAAGCCATATTTCAGGGTGCTGTGGAGAGGAATGATATGTAAGAATTGGAGGCAGTGTGTGAGGTCCATTTAGTTAGCTGAAGCCCCCATAGTTCACTCTCTATGCCTCTCATGCAATTTCTTTTATGAGATTCTATTTTATTTATTTACTTTTTTTGAAATAGGGTGTCACTCTGTCACCCAGGCTGGAGTGCAACAGTGCGATCACGGCTCACTGCAGCCTTGACCTCCCGGGCACAAGCCATCCTCCCACCTTAGTCTCCTGAATAGCTGGGACTACATGCCTGGCTAATTTTTTATTTTTTGTAGAGCCAGGGTCTTGCCATGTTGCCCAAGGTTGTCTGGAACTTCTGGGCTCAAGCAATCTTTCCACATCAGCCTCCCAAAGTACTGGGATTACAGGCATGAGCCCCTGTGTCCGACTGCATTCTATTTTAGATTAGGGTTTGAATTAGTTGTATATTTGTTTTAACCAAGATTCTGAGTTTCCTGAGGGCAAGACCTGAAATTTATTCATCATTTTCATCCTTTTAATGCCGGCCTAATGCCATGACTTGCAAAAATAAGCACTTGATGAAAGTTCTAAAACTCACTTCTGTGCTCCAGATTGGCTCTGGATTGCCTCTGACAATGTTTTCCAGATTTTGATGTTGCTTACTGTGGAGTGGGAGATGAACCTGGTGGTACATGAACACATTGCATTTATTTTTAAAATAAGTCATTTAAAGGATTGATGTGGCAGAGCCAGACTGGATATTGCATAAAGATGATGGACTCCAGATATGTACTTCTTTTCTACAGAGAGGATGAATTTCCATTTATGACTTCGGTATGAAGTTTAAAGTTTTTAAAATAATTATGTTTAAGGTTTTTTTTTTAAGTGAGTTAATAAAAATACTTTTAAAATAAGTCAATTTTAGTAGAGAAGGCAGACTAACTTGGTAAAGATTTTTTTCTTTTCTTTTATTTTTTTGAGACAGGGTCTCACTCTTGCGCAGGCTGGAGTGCAGTGACGCGATCTGGGCTCACTGCCACCTCCACCTCCTAGGTTCAAGCGATTCTTGCAGCCTCCCAAGTACCTGAGATTACAGGTGTGTATCACCACACCCAGCTAATATTTGTATTTTTAGTAGAGACAGGGTTTCATCACGTTGACCAGGCTGGTCTCAAGCTCCTGGCCTCAAGTGATCCGTCCACCTAGACCTCCCAAAGTGCTTGCAGGTAGGAGCCACTGCACCTGGCCCAGATATGTACTTCCTTTCTACAGAGAGGATGAATTTCCATTTATGACTTCGGTATGAAGTTGAAAATTTTAAAAATAATTGTGTTTATTTTTTTTAGCGAGTTAATAAAAATACTTTTTAAAAATAAGTCAATTTTAGTAGAGGAGGCGGAGAAACTTGGTAAAGATCTCAAAACCGGCTGGGAGACAAGTACAGTTGGGTGGATGGTTGTGGGCAGTGCATTGTAATATGGTCTTACCCTGCCTTTCCCCCTTCTTCTCTAATATGACTCCATGAATTTTACTCTCCCTCTCCAGCAATGACAGCCATAGAATCAGGAGCCTGAAGTGCTTAGTTATATTTTCCACAATCTACGTTAAAACAAACACAAAGCCATAAAAGTGAAACCATAATTCATCCATGGACTACCTAAAATGACCTCCCACCCATTTTGGGAAACACAGCCATTTGGAACTTTGTCTGGCCCCTGTCCCTTACCTGGGAATCCTTAACATCTGGCACCATGGATTATCCACAGAAACATCTCTGGCAATAGAGTAGCTCCTGGCATAGAGTGGGCATCATTAAGTGTTTGTTCAGAAATAAACAGACAGTAAGACGCCAACCGTAACATTTAATAGCTCAGGCGCTGGCGTGTCGAAGCCACATGATCAGCACAGTTCCAGGATGATAGACCTTGGGGTTTCCCTGCGTATGGTTAGCGGTTGAAACACACCACAAAACACGGCCTTGCCCACAGTGGAGCGATCCCCCGATGTTGAGATTCCGACTAATGAGTTTGAGGGGCAAGCCGAGTTCTTCCAGGCAGAAAGCAAGCAAGTGAAATCTCTCTCTCACTTACTTCTCTCTCTGTGGCCGATGCCATCTGCTAGTTTTAAAAATAATTTTTAAAAGCAAGTGTTTTGGTTCTCTTCAATGTGCAGCAAAGACAGATGCTATTTTTAGGCTTGTTTTCTATTAAAAAAATTTAAAAACCAAAGAACCAGGGACTGGGTGTTGTCCATTCTGGCTTACTGTCTGCATTTTGCCACCAAATTGTATGTGACCTTTCGGCAAATCTATGCCTTGGACCCTGAGAACAGAAGGGATCCTTTTACTTCCTTTTCTCATTAGACATGTTGAAAGGGTGAAGAAGTATTGGTCTGTGAAATAAAAACCATTTTTATTTCTCAGACCAATACTACTGGCATGTGTGGTCAGAGCCTTGACTGAGTTTCTCAGCTCAGATTTAATTTCTTTGGGTCTCACTCCACTGAAGACCTAATTCCTGTCTTCAAGCATGTCCCAGGGAAGTAGGAGACTAAGGCAAGGATAAAAACACAGACTCATATTAGTGCTAAAGGGGGTTTCTGTGCAAAACATCCATCCTCGAGCCCCTTAGTTAGCCGGACAGCACTCTTAGGGTAAAAACAAAAGTCCTTGTCAGGGTCCTCCCTGGTCATCCTTCAAACCTCAGCTCAGTAGCTTCAAGGAAGCCTTCTCTTCTATGTCAGCCCCCACTCTATTAGGCCCGTTTCTACATAAACTACAAAAATTAGCCAAGTGTGGTTGTATGCGCCTGTATTCCCAGCTACTGGGGAGGCTGAGGCAGGAGGATCACTTGAACCTGGGAGGTTGAGGCTGCAGTGACCAGAGATTGCGCCACTGCACTCCAGCCTGGGCGATAGAATGAGACCCTATCTCAATAATATATATATATATTTTTTTGTTAACTTGTGCTCTCCTGTAACCTGCCAGCTTCTGTCTTGATGTCCAGCTAGATCTCCACGTTCCTTATCTCCCATCCTGACTGGAAGCTCTTTGAGGGGAGGACACATCCACACATTCATACAATGTCTAGCTCAGTGCCTTTCACACAATCTGTACCCACTGGAGGCAGCGTCATGAGGAGTTGTGAGTGCAGAGTCTGGAACCAAGTGACTGGGGTTCAGATTCTGGCTTTGCAGCAACTTATCGGCTGAGTGACCCTGGCGAGTTACTTACCCTTTCTGAGCTTCAACTTTTTCATCTTTAGAAAGGAAAGGATGATTATACTTGTCACATTGAGTTTTGTAAAGGGATAAGTGAGACAAAAGATGTAAAGCATTCAGCTCATCACATAGTAAGTACCCAAGAGAGCTTAATTTTTTTTTTCTTTCTTTTTTTTTGAGACGGAGTTTCGCTCTTGTTACCCAGGCTGGAGTGCAATGGTGTGATCTTGGCTCACTGCAGCCTCCGCCTCCTGGGTTCAAGCAATTCTCCTGCCTCAGCCTCCCGAGTAGTTGGGACTACAGGCATGCGCCACTATGCCTAGCTAATTTTTTTGTATTTTTAGTAGAGACAGGGTTTCACCGGCTTGACCAGGATGGTCTCGATCTCTTGACCTCCTGAGCCACCGTGCCTGGCCGAGAGCTTAATTTTTTTATTGTTGTTGTTATCAGTTAGGCACTCCCACATTTGATAAATGCACATATGACTGTTGCATATAGGATCACAGTTCTGTGTGCTGTATGCAAGATTTTTTTAAATAGTGAATTAAATGTTTGTTATATGGCCAGCATCATGTTAGACACTCTACACGTGTGTCCTTGTTTAATGCTCTGTGGGCAAGTGAAAAATGTCCCCTCTATGGGTGAAGAGAAAGGCCAAAATTAGTTTAAATAACTCCTCAGTGTTGCAATTATTTAACACTGGGCAACAAGACTTGAGTAGTGCAACGAGACTTGAAATACTGTATAGACTTAAAAGGTGGAATCTTCGCTTCACTTTCCCACCACCTCTTCTCCTGGCTTTATGGGCCCTCACAATAGCTTTGCAACTTTTGACAGCAAGTCGCCTTTTATATTGTGACTCAGCCATAGCAACATATAAATATAACCAAAATATATATTCTACAAAAAGTACTTAAGGGTGTTCTGTGCAGCATGCACTGTTAATTTCCATTTCATCATTACATTATCTTTCTTTTTTTTCAGACAGAGTCTAGCTCTGTTGCCAGGCTGGAGTGCAGTGGCTCGATTTCGGCTCACTGCAACTTCCGCCTCCTGGGTTCAAGCTATTCCACTGCCTCAGCATCCTGAGTAGCTGCTGGGACTACAGGCACGTGCCACCACCCCCAGTTAATTTTTTGCATTTTAGTAGAGATGGGGTTTCACCATGGCCAGGCTGGTCTCAATCTCCTGACCTCGCGGTCCACCCACCTCAGCCTCCCAAAGTGCTGGTTTTATAGGTGTGAGCCACCATGCCTGGCGTCTCTCTCTCTTCCTTCCTTCCTTCCTTCCTTCCTTCCTTCCTCCCTCCCTCCCTCCCTTCTTCCTTCCTTCCTTCGTTTCTCACTCTGTTGCCCAGGCTGGAGTGCAGTGGTGCCACCATGGCTCACTGTAACCTCAAACTTCTGGACTCAAGCGATCCTCCTACCTCAGCCTCCTGCGTGGCAGAGACTACAGGTGCTCACCATCATGCCTGGCTGATTTCTTATTTTTTATTTTTATTTTCATAGAGGCAGAGTCTGTCTTTGTTTCCAAGGCTGCTCTCAAACTCCTGGCCTCAAGCGATCCTCCTGTCTCGGCCCTGCCAAAGTTCTGGGATTACAGGCATGAACCACCATGACTGACCTCTTTTTTCTTTTCTTTTTTTTTTTTAAGTTGATCATGACCCACCGAATTGATTTAATGATCAATTAAAGTGAGATACAACTTGAGTTTGAAAAACACTGGTCTGGCTTAAATACTCAGGCAGTGCTGCCAGGACAGCTCATTTTCATCACATTAACAGTTTGCAGCCTTGTGTATGTTTCATTCCAGCCCCTCAGTCAGTCTGTTAGAGATTATTGAATATGTTATCCTCATTTTATAAATGAAGATATCAAGGCTCAGGGATATAAAATGGTCTTCCCAAGTCTCCCCAGCAGCCAGAAAATGTGGAGCCGGCGCTTTCATTCCAACCTTCTAACTACATGAATGGTGCTTTGGAGACCCAGTAATTCCTGCTGCCAAGGATCACCCATTTATTCACTTAACTCGCTTTAGCCAGGTATGGTGCTGGGCTCTTGGTACACAGCAGTAAGAAAATTTGACATGGTTCCTGGATTTGTGGAATGTTCAGTCATATCTGGCATTAGTCCATTTCTTTCAGTGTGAGACCCCGAACCTTTGTATTAGCCTATGTGACCTTACATGATGAGTCCCTTAGCACTGCCCCGGGATCATCTTCTGCCCTGTCTCCTTCCTTCTTTCTTCTCCACATCAGGTGTGTTCTAGCCTCAGGGCCTTTGCTCAGCCTGTCTCCTCTGCCTGGTAAGCTCTCACTCCAGATACCTGCATAGCTACTTCTGTCATCTCCTTCAAGTCTTTGCTGAAGCATCTTCTTCTAAATAAAATGTATCCTGAATACTTTATTGAAACTGGAACTCCTTTCTCCCATCTCATTTAGCTGGTACTCCCAATCCTCCATGCATTGCTCTGTTTTTTTTTTTTTCCTCCCATAGCACTTTTTAACCTTTTTTTTAGACAGAGTCTCACTCTGTCATCAGGTGCCAGGCTGAAGTGTAGTGGCGTGATCTCAGCTCACTGCAACCTCTGCCTCCCTGGTTCAAGCAATTCTCCTGCCTCAGCCTCCCGAGTAGCTGGAACTACAGGTGCGCACCACAATGCCCAGCTAATTTTTTGCATTTTTTAGTAGAAACGGGATTTCACCATATTGGCCTGGATGGTCTAGATCTCTTGACCTTGTGATCCACCTGCCTCAGTTTCCCAAAGTGCTGGGATTACAGGTATCCGCCACCACACCTGACCACTTTTTAATCTTTTACACTTTTATTTTATTTATTTATTTATTTATTTTGAGACAAAGTCTCACTCTGTTGCCCAGGCTGCAGTGCAGTGGTATGATCTTGGCTCACTGCAACCTCCACCTCCCAGGTTCAAGTGATTCTCCTGCATCAGCCTCCTGAGTAACTGGGACTACAGGCACACACCATCATGTGCAGCTAATTTTTATATGTGTTTTTTTTGTTTTTGTTTTTGTTTTTAGTAGAGATGGGGTTTCACTATGTTGGACAGGCTGGTCTCGAACTCCTTACCTCAGGTGATCTGCCCACCTCAGTCTCCCAAAGTCCTGGGATTACAGGCGTGAACCACTGCCTGGCTATCTTTTAATATTCTATAAAATTTATTTATTATGTTTAGCATGTATTGTCTTTATCTGTGTCCACCTACTAGAATGAAAGATAAAGACAGGGGATTTTGTTGGTTTTGTTCACTGCTCTATCCTCAGTACCCATTTATAACCTGGTACCTAGTAGGAGTCTATAAATATTTTTTCACTTGAATGAGTAGATGAGATAAATAATCATCAAGTTCAAAATATAATTAACGAATTATCTTGTGGTCAGAGGTTAAAAAAAAAAAAAGAAAAGGAAAATAAAAGAGCTCACAGGGGCTCGTTAAAGAGTATAACGTCAGGCCTAATTTAGATTGGGTGGGTTAGAGGAAGTGACTTTTTTAGGTCGAGAACATAAGAGGGACTTCAGTTCCCAAATTAGTTAGTGCAGACCCTGCCATTGCAAGCCAAAGGAACATAGTGTAAAGGAGAGATTTAACCCAAGCAGAAGTCTCTAAGAAGAGATAAAGTGATTCGTTCATTTAGCAAACACCCTCTGATGGAACGAGAGAAGCAAGTCATGTATTGGTGTTGCCCAAGGACCAAAACACACATCTGTCTTATTTAATCTCAACAATGTCACTGAGATTCTACTATTATCTCCTCTTGACAGATGAGGAAATCCAGGTGTTGAATAACTTCTTCAAATGCATCCAGCTATTAAGAGACAGAGCTGGATTTCCAAATAAAGTGTCTTTGGCACCAAAGCTTGTGCCCTTTCACTCTCTGAGCACCTACTGTGTGCTAGTTATGCTTTCAGAAACAGGGATTACACAGCAAGGAAGGGCAGAGCCCCCTACTTGAAGGAGTTCACAATATCCTTTGAGAGACATGTTGAAAAACTTCCCTGATTAGGACACAGATTTTTTTCTGGCCACAGTTCTTTTACTTCTGGATATGCCTTCCTAGACTACTGTTTTTCAAACCTTGATAATTCATATTTTTGTTTTTGATAGCCGCTGTGTTATCTATTGGTGAGTACCTCAAAATTCAATGGCTTAAAACAATAAGACTTATTATCTCACAGTTTCTGTGGGTCGGGAATTTGAGAGTACCTTACCTAAGTGATCTGGCTCTGAGTCTCAAAGGGAGCTCCAGTCAGACTGTCCACTGGAATTCCAGTCATCTGAAGGCATGTCTGGGGCAGAAGGATCTGTTTCCATGGTGATTCACTCACAGGATTGGAGTTGGTGCTGGCTGTTGGCAGGAGGCCTCAGTTCTTTGCCAAATGTACCTTTCTGTAGTACTGCTTGAGTATCCTTATGGCATGGCAGCAGGCTTCCCCAAAAGCAAGTGATCTGAGACAGAGCAAGGTGGAAGCTGTAAGTTCTTTATGCCCTACTCCTGTAGGTCACACATTGTCATTTTTGCAATATCCAATGGGTTACACAGGTCAGTCCTATTCATCATGGAAAGGTACTACACCAGAACATATATACCAAGAGATTGAAAAATCATTGGGACACCATCATAAAGGCTGGCTACTGCAGCTACCTATCATCTGTAACATTATTTACTTAATATTTTCCACCTTGTGTTAAAAGCAGCCTTATCCTAAATAGTAATATCAGTTGTCATAACATTAATATGCTAATTATATTTTCCAGCAAAAATGAATATAAACTTATTATTAAGATGGAGTCTCACTCTGTCGCCCAGGCTGGAGTGCAGTGGCGTGATCTCGGCTCACTGCAACATCCCCCTCCCGGGTTCAAGTGAGTCTCCTGCCTCAGCTTCCTGAGTAGCTGGGATTATAGATGCCTGCCACCATGCCTGGCTAATTTTTATATTTTATATATTTTTTAGTAGAAATAGAGTTTTGCCATGTTGGCCAGGTTGGTCTCGAACTTGTGATCTTAGGTGATCTGCCCACCTCGGCCTCCCAAAGTGCTGGGATTATAGGTGTGAGCCACCATACCCTGTCAAAGTTGTAATTATTAATGAAAAAAAAAAATCTGTGTATCACCTATTCTGGCTTGTGTACTTCCAATGACACAAATGTTACCCTTGGGGAAACAGCAAGCTCAGCAAATAGGGATCTGTCAGAGAGTCCTGGTAGTTTTCATCATAAATTCCAGCTCTTCCCCACTGCCGATTTGGAGCCCTAGAAGCTACAGGATGCTAATGTTGCCTTTTGCTGTCCTCTTCCAGGACCGCCTGTACTTTGTGATGGAGTACGTGAATGGGGGCGACCTCATGTATCACATCCAGCAAGTTGGCCGGTTCAAGGAGCCCCATGCTGTGTAAGTGAGAACTAGGGCTGTGCTTTCTCCTTGGGATAAATGAGTAGGTCAGTGGTTCCTTTGGGTTGTTTTTTTGTTTTGTTTTTGCCAGAGAGGGATTTTTAAACACCTCGGGCATTTTTGTGACAAATATTTGGCCAGGGAAGAAAGGTGTTCTGCTTAATATGAGATGCTTCTTTTTTTCCTGACACCAGGTAAGAACTTGAAGCTCGGCCAGTCACCATGGCTCATATCTGTAATCTCAGTGTTTTGGGAGGCTGAGGTTGGAGGGTCACTTGAGCTCAGGAGTTGGAGACCAGCCTGGGCACCATGATGAGATCTTGTCCCTATAAAAAACAAAAAACTTAGCTGGGCATGGTGGCACACACCTGTAGTCTGCAAAAAAAAAAAAAAAAGAAAGAAAGAAAAAAGAAAAAAGAAAAAGAAAGAAAGAAAGAAAAGAAAAGAAAAAACAAAAACCAAACTTGAAGCTCTAAAACCATGGCTATTTTTTTATTTCTAATTCATGTCCCTGACTGCTTAGAAAGGTCCTATACCTTCCTTGGGGATTGTCATTGTAAGTTTTATGTGTTCATTTGCTAATATTTATTGAGAACTTACTATGAGCCAGGCCCTAAGTGCTTAACAAACATCGTCTCATTTAGCCTTGAGAATAACTCCGGGAGGGAAGTGTTATCATCTCTGCTTCACAAACAAGGAAATGGAGATGGAATGTTTCGAAGGCTTGCTCAAAATCACAGAGCTAGTAAGAAGCGGTTCCCAAATTCTGACCCCAGCTTTTCTTTGCTCATGTTCTTTATCTTATACCACTCTCCCTCTTAGATGCCTTCACTCCAAGGGGGTGAAGGATCAAGGTGCATAGTGGCAATGGTCTGTGGTTCCTGGAATGGGGAGACTGAATCTGGGTTGTTGGAAATGTGTTTCCTCTGCTGAGTCAACTCCATCCCTTCAGTTCAAACGGCAGCTACGGTCTCTTCAGAACACAGATCTCATCATGTCACTCCCCTGTTTGGGAATATGGCAAGTTATAGGAATTAGCAATGATAACCTCTCCTGGGGAGTTTGCAAAGATCTTATTACTTCTCCAGAGAGCCCCCAGAGCTCATCTAGAAGCATTAGATAGCATTCTATATGGCATTACATAGCATTTACATAGCATTACGTAGCATTTTATGAGCTATATAGCTGACCATCCATGGGCACTTTAATGCCCTGCCCAGTTCAGCTTGCTTCCTCGCCTCCCATCTGGCCAGGTTGTGAGCACTATGTTCTGATGGGGTTTGCATTATTTTCATGCTTCCAAATCAAGCCATTCGTATCTCCTGGCATAACTCTAGTAGGACTAGCTTTACTTTTACTTCTAGCATCTAATTGAGGCTGGGCGTGGTGGCTCATGCCTGTAATCCCAGCACTTTGGGAGGCCAAGGTGGGCAGATCATCTGAGTTCAGGAGTTTGAGACCAGCCTGACCAACATGGAGAAACCCTGCCTTTACTAAAAATACAAAATTAGCTGGGCATGGTGGCACATACCTGTAATCGCAGCTACTTGGGAGGCTGAGGCAGGAGAATTGCTTGAACCTGGGAGGCTGAGGGAGGTTGCGTTGAGCCAAGATGGTGCCATTGCACTACAGCCTGGACAACAAGAGCGAAACTCCATCTCAAAAAACAAACAAACAACAACAACAAAAAAACACAGTTCCCTAAAGCCCTGCTCAACCTTTGTGGCATAAGTGGGCTCCCTAGTTCTCTTGAAACCTCTTTCTTTCTGGGTTGACCTTCAACACGAGGTTACACTTTAGACAGATGTCGTTTCTGATTCCCACTGCGCCATTCCTTTGCTATATAACTTGCCCAAGTTAACCTCTCTGACCCTCAGTTTCCTCATTTGAGGAATGGGGAGATAATAGTAGGACCTACCTTACAGAATTATTATTAGGATTAAATCAGGTAATGCCTAAAATGGTGCTAGGCAGATGGTTAACCTTCAGCAGATGTTAGCTGCTATTGTTAAGATAATTTAACTGCTATATAGTCTGAAAGTATAAGTCAATCTTTTTGTGGGGGCTGGGGGACAGGGTATCACTCTGTTGCTCATACTGGAGCACAGTGGCCTTGATCGTAGCTCGTTACAGCCTTGATATCCTGGGCTCAAGCAATCCTCTTGCCTCAGCCTTCTGAGTAGCCAGGATCACAGGCATGTGCCACCACATCTTTTATTTTTTTTCTTTTATTTTTAGTAGAGACAAGGTCTCACTATGTTGCCCAGCTAGTGAAACTATAATTCTCCACCCAGTTCATCATGTTCCATGGTCCCCTCTTCACTATGCAGTTGCTGAACTGCCTACTCCCAATTTGTCCTTAAGGCAATCCCATCACCCTCTAAAGCCCTCTGTTCATCCATCCATACTCGCAGCATTTTATGAGCTATATAGCTGACCATCCATGGGGACTTTAATGCCCTGCACCTAGTTCAATATTGTATTGAATTCTGAGCACTGCCAAGCATATAGTGTCCTTGAGTTTCTCCATTGCTTTTTTTTTTTTTAATTTCAGATTTTACGCTGCAGAAATTGCTATCGGTCTGTTCTTCTTACAGAGTAAGGGCATCATTTACCGGTAAGTGAGCACTGCTGTACTTTCCATCTCTTCATCTCCCTCAGCTCCTCCCTTCCCTGCCTCTTTCTTCAGCTGCTTTTAAAATTAGAATCCGTGATGGGGGAGGAATCCTCCAGAACTAACTTGGGCATGTGTTCTGCCAGGCAGCATCGCCCACTGCCCTGGCAAAGTTTGGGCAGCTCTATGTGGTGGTAGAAAATCTCGACGGACTGTGTCACCAGTGATGGTTCAGAGCCTCAAACAGGAGACTGTTTGCTCTAAAAGGAGGAGACTCACGGAGGGGACCCCTGTACTTCTTTCTCTTGCCTGTGGACCCTACATTTGAGGAGCAGGCAAAGAAATTTGGCTGGCAGAATGTGATGGATTATATTATTATGAATTTTTTTTTTTTTTTTGCTATGTAACTACAACTTGGAAATAGGTCTCTGAGTAGCTGCCCTGAAAGACAGGATTAAGTTCAGGACTTGGCATTTTCTGGTTTTTGGAGGAGCAAATGGATGATCATAGCTGCATGAGTCATACCATTTTATATTTCATGCAAGGCAGACGATTGCACCCGAGGCTGCTATTTGTCAGCGAGTCTGGGGTGTGCAATTCTCCTTGTACTACGTCGATGCAAATGGCATAGCCAGTGCAGGCTTGGGCTAGTTTGTTATGCAAGAGAGGCTGCAAGGCACAAGGCTTCCAAATGGCGCTTGGCACAGGTGAGGGTCTCTTTCAAAGATCGTGAAGAATGACAAAAGTCTATCTCATTCATATGTTTGACACATATTTATCAAATCCTACTATATTCTAGGCACTCTTCTGGGTGGTGGGCATACAGAAATGAATAAAACAGATGAAACCCCTGCTTCTGTGGACTTTATCTTCTCCTGGTGGGAGACAGATAAGTAAATCATAAAAATATAGTCTGCCAAGTAGTGATAACGGAGATAAGTCAAGCAGGGGAGGGTGCTGGTGTGCACTGGGTGTTGGAAGGTTCCCTCTCATTTTGTAGAGAGCATGGTAACAAGAGCCTGGAGAGTTAGGGGTGACTTGGGCATCCTAGGCATTTTGGTGTAACTGCAGGATATGGGATTAAAAGGCATGAGGGGGCTGGGCACAGTAGCTCACACCTGTAATTCCAATGCTTTGGGAGGTTGAGGCAGGAGGAATGCTTCAAGCTAGGAGCTCCAGACCAGCTGAGGCAATAAAATTATCCAGGTGTGGTGGTGTATGCCTACAGACCTAGCTACTCAGGAGGCTGAGGTGGGAGGATCAGCTGAGCCCAGGAATTCAAGGATGCAGTGAGCTATGATCATACTGCTGTACTCCAGCCTGCATGATGGTGGGAGGGGGTATGGGAAGTGGGGGCCTTGTCAGAGAGGGAAGGATGATCTTATTCTGAGTGCACAAAGTCCCTGCCATTCTTATTTTCTTCTAGTGATGGAGGGAGGAAAGTCAAGAAGAGGAGTGGTTTTACTTGGCATGTGAGTGATCCTAGTGAAAGTGTAAAAATAGAAGAAGAATTTAGAAGCCGAAGCAGGAAGATCACTTGAGCCCAGGAGTTCAAAACTGCAGTGAGCTGTGATTGCACCACTGCACTCCAGCCTGGGCAACAGAGCAAGACCCTGTCTATTTAAAAAAAGAAGAATTTAAATTTTAAATAGTATGATCATTCTGCCCATGCCCATGTTTGCCCTCAATGAACACATATCACTTGTGTACATGAAATGGCATGTGGAAATCCTCTAATTCCCTTAGCTTCCCTTTTGACTCTCATAGTGACAGCATCTTTTTGTGCTGAACATAATTCTGGTGTTGAAAAGTACACATTATCTTCCATACAACATGATCCTCAAATTCAAGCCGATGACTTCAGCTGGTGCTTAACCAAAGAGACAGGGATCATGGGTGATTTTTCACTCTACATGATTTTCAACTTGGGTGCTGACATTAGGACCTAACTCCTATGAGGGATGTGCTTCTACTAAAATAGAACCAATTGGGTTCTTGAGAAGATTAAATATGGAACTACAAGTTTATTGGAAGAAAATCCATTCCCAGTGTAGGAAACAGGAGAGGAAATAATTAGAATTCCAATCAAATGAGTTGCAAATCAGGGCTAGTTTCTAATCAATCAGGAAGCCGCATTGGGATCTGGGATCCATGGATCCAGCTCACTAGCCAGGCAGGTGATAAAAGTCTAAGATTAGCATTTCAGGTGCTAAGACAATACCTATTTCAAAGCTCTTTTCCCTAAACTAACTATCCACTCTCCCTTTCATCCTCCACTATTAATATGGTCTTTAAAGGAATATTTATCAATTTTTTAAGCCAGTCTGTATCTGAACCCTTCTTTTGTGTACGTGTAAGAACAGAGTCAATCTCCTACTCTAAAGATTGAAAATGACAGATACTCATTTCACAGCCTCCCTGTAGCCAGGGCAGGCACACAACCCAAGCTCTGACCGCTGCTCACACTTACTCAAGAGCTTGAATCAGAAACTAGTAGCCAAGGAACCAGAAAGTGTAGAATCAAGAATGGCCATAGTAATTATCAGTAGCTACTTTCCAGAGGCAAGAGGAGAAGAGGGTCTTAGCAGCAATAGGCAGAGTCCGGCATTAGGGCTTCATGGATCAAGGGGTGCTGCCTGTGTCCCGTGGCAGCTTGGGTGGCAGTATAACTGGACCAGCTCTGAGCTGCAGTTAAGCATCGTTTCTGGCTATATAGACTCTTAATCTGGTTCTTCAGTCTCCTCAAAGATTCCATGAGCTCCCCAGTATTCTTTGATGAATTCTTTTTCAGGTAAAAATCATCGCAGTTGGTTTTTATTGCTTACCCTCCAGAACGCTGATGGAAACAGAGTTCTTGAAATTGATAGTCAAATGGAAATGGTAAAAAATAAATTACTTGACAAAAGATGTGTGGCTTTATCATTTCGTAGAGATTGCTTTCATTGTGGTAAAGTCTTTTAAGATGTTACAAATCACTGCCTCCTTCATTTAGATCTCTACTTAATTGAACAGTTCTTAAGTAAAGAGAATGAAGGATTATGTTAGACTTGCCATCTTTAAGGAACTGGAGATGTTAGACTAGGGGCTGAGGAGGAAAAAAGGTTCTTCCTATCAAACTTAGTGTCTTGTTTACCGGCCACCATCTCTAGAATGTGTGTTGGTTTTGTCCTTAGTGGTTTTCTGAAAATGAAAATAATTGCTCCATCCATCTTTTGAAGCAAAAATGAGGATTTATTACATACAACAAAAGATTAGGGTGTGATATCAAAATACTGCTTTGTGACTGTGAAGATGACAGAGATGCCCTACAGCCTCAGGACTGCCTGACTCTTGGCACCTGAAGCTTCTTTTCCATAATAGATGAAGATTTTATCACTTCCCTAGTCTATCCAGCTGCCTGCTTCTGAGCATGCGGTCAAGCTGAAGGGATGTCATTTGTCACTGTTAGAGAAATCACATATAGACCTACCTAGTAAGTTTAGGTGAAAGAAATTGCTGCAAAGCCTGGGTTTTCTGAGTTCCAAACTTTGACTCAAATCACAGTGGCTTGTAGATGGATATGAGCAGGACCATGGACAGCGCCAAAGGAAGGGCATATTCGGATTGGCAAACATCAGTGGGCGGGTACAAGTGGACCTCCCCCTCCCCTTGAGTAAGGAGACCTCACAGACACAGATAGGAGATGCCAGGATATAATTTTCAGATTGTATTCTTTTAGTTAGAAATGATGACAGCAACTCTATTCAAAGTAACTTAGGTTAAAAGAGGCATTTATTGGCTGGCATAACTTAAAAGTCCAGACACAGATCTGACTTTAGGCCTGGATAAATGCAGAGGCTCAAGTGATGTTATGCGGGCACACTTTATCACCCTCCCTCTAGGCTCTACTTTCTCTGTACTAGATTTCTTCTCTCCATCTGGTGACCCCTGGAGTTTCTAGACTTGCTTAATACCACCTGAACAGCCCCAATGTAAAATGCACTTATCCTTTTCCTGACTGTGCCAGCCAAAGTGCCCGTACTAATACTTAATAGCTTTGATTGGCTCAGATTGGATCACATGCCCATTGCTGAATCAATCACCATGACCAGCAGGATGGAGTATTTCCACTGGCCAGGCCAGGCCCACATGACCACTCTTGGAGCCAGCACCACTCATGTTACATGGAAGAATTGGGGGAGGGTGGTTCTTCCAAGAAATATTAGAATGCTGTCATCACAAAATACTAGAATAGGCAGAACCACAGATGTCCACTAGCCCAATCAAGATGACCAAAGAGAAAGATCTGAATTAAGCAATAGATCCCCCTACCTCTCAGGAAATCAGACTTCCCCATTTTCTATTAGGACTTGGACTATTTGACCCAAAGCTCAGCCTTGCTCACTGGTACTGAAATACAAAGCATTGACATTGGAGTAGGTGTTTGGGGAGGAGGAAAGTGTGTTGATATTGGAGAAATCTTATGTGCTAAAGACCTACAAGTGTTCCACAAAATATCAAGCTCTTCTTATCAATACAGATGAAAATAAAAGAGAATACAGCACATATCCTTTAGGTTAGAGTTCAAATGTCACTGCCTTAGAAAGGTCCTTTCTGACTGACACCCTGTTTAAAGTGACTTCCTCCAATCACTATCTCATGTCCTCTTTATTTTCTTCATACCACTCATCAGAATCTATAATAATCATACTTATAGACTAATTGTTATCTTTTTCCCTGCACTGAAATTTAATCTGAAGAACAGGAGGCTTGTTTATGTTGTTTACAGCTACATACTATAGCCAGCTCCAGGCACAGTGCTTGTCACATAGTAATTGTGCAAGAAATATTTTTTGATTCAAAGAATCAATGGAAACTCCTGGGCCGTGTCCCAGGAGTTCATGGAACACTTAGCATTAAATATTTCTGTCAATCAGCTTTTTTCTTTGTAATCTTTAGAGATATTTTAAAAATAATGATTTTGTGAAAAATATATATTTTTACAAAATATAAGGGGCCTTTAAGTTGCAAAGGACAATTCTTGGAATTTTCCTGGATCCAAGAAGCCTTATGGATGCTCTGCCCTTTGCTTAACTTTCTGTGGATCTCCCTCTTTTCAGAAGTGCTGTCGCTTTGTGTCCCTGTGAGACACTTGGCACAGTTGGCTCTGTAGAAAAAGAAGAGCACGGAGGTTTGTGGACCTCTTTTTATCTCCCTGCCAGATTGTAAGCTGTTGGAGGTCAAAGGCTGGTTTCTACTGACCTTTGTGCCCACACAACACCTAACAGTGTTTTATGCATAAGGAGTGGGTGTTGGTTGGCTTGAAATGCATAGCATTTAATTAAATCTCTAAATTATTGTGTCTGCCATAGTGACCTAAAACTTGACAACGTGATGCTGGATTCTGAGGGGCACATCAAGATTGCTGATTTTGGCATGTGTAAGGAAAACATCTGGGATGGGGTGACAACCAAGACATTCTGTGGCACTCCAGACTACATCGCCCCCGAGGTGAGAGCTGCTGGGCACATGTTCACATTGCGGTGATGTACCCTCTGCTCCCCAGATGGCTGGGTGAGAGCTGGGAAGGGTCGAGGGTGGTACCTTGCAAGGGAACCTTGGGCAGATTCTTATTCTATACTCTAAATCCTCCCTTTGAGATCACACATGCAAATTAATTTAGCACACATCCAGAAGCCCAAGCCCAAAATACATCAAGGTTTGGGAGAAAATTTAAATAAAACTCAAAAGAACCATCCAACACACATCAGTAAAATTCTTCGTCAAACTGCTGTGGCTCACGGCCATGTGATACTGCCTAATTATGACATTGAAATGTTTGTTGAGAGAGAAAGAACAGATCCCCTAGGCTGGCATATGACATGGGATCTGTGTCCTGTGTATGTCCCTCAGTAGGAAAATGGACGATAGCCCATGATTTATTTATAGCATGAAATACTACCAGGCACCAATTCAGAAAAGTGAGTTATATGTAGATATGAAAAGATCTTCAAGACACATTAAGAGAAAAAAAATCAAGGTACAGAATGAGAAATACAAGGCCAGGCGTGGCAGCTCACACCTGTAATCCTAGCACCTTGGGAGGCAGAGACAGTTGGATCACTTGAGCCCAGGAGTTCCAGACCAGCCTGGGCAACATGGTGAGACCTTGTCTCTACAAAAATTAGCTGGGTGTGGTGGTATGTGCCTGTAGTCCCAGCTACTTGGGAGGCTGAGGTAAGAGAATCACCTGAGCCCCAGGAGGTCCAGGCAGTGAGACCTGTTAAAAAAAAAGAAGACAAATACAATATGATACTATTTATGGATAAAACAGAAATACACAGAACACTGCTCTGTTTTCAATGAGTATGGATATATATATGTATATGTATATACATATATATATATACACATATATATATCTGCACGTAAAAGCATACAAAAATCTGGAATATTTCAGACTGATTTTATAACACTGGTTATCTCTGAGGATAAGGGAATTGTAAAGAGAAATTTAGCTACTTCTGTATGCTGCTGACATGTTTTACAAGGTAAATGTATTTGTGTATTACTTGGGTAATAAAGTAATTACCTAAAAATAATAAGGCTTCATTCAGAGCCAGTGAAGTTTTCCCTATGAGATATACTTTGGTCTATTATCATCTTGTTAATTAAGTAGGATATCAGACACAATCTATAACACAACTTTCTAGTAGGCCATGGGTTCCATAATCTCTGGTTCTCAACCCTAACTGCAGTTTAGAGTCGTGAGGGAGCTTTTACAATGCAGGATGCAGCTGAGGCATGGTGGCTCACCCCTGTAATCTCAGTGCTTTGGGAAGCTGAGGCAAGAAGACTGTTTCAGGGTAGGAGTTTGAGACTAGACTGGACAACACAGTAACACCCTAATCTCTATAAAAAAAATTTTTTTCAATTTGCCAGGTACAGTAGCTCGCACCTACTGTCTCAACTACTCAGGAGGCTAAGTTGGGAAGATCCCTTGATCCCAGCACTCCATCATGCCACTGCACTCCAACCTGGGTAACAGAGCAATACCCTGTCTCAAAAAAAAAAAAAAAAAAAAAAAAGTGGGATGCCTAAGCTTCATTCCATTAGAATCTCTGCAGGATGAGGCCCAGGATCTGTGGTTCCCAGAAGTTCCTCGTTGGTCATGATTCGGGCAAACACAAGAAACCCTGAACTGTATTGCTGGTGAAGTTACCTCTCCCTCCAGCCCTCAGATGGGAGGGATAAGCTGCAGGGCAGGCTTTGCCATGAACTAACCACATCACCTCTGGCAACTGCTCTCACATCCCAGGCTCTAGTTTACTTTGTAAACGGATTAACTTGTTGGGTTGTCACAAGGATCAAATGAGACTTGAAGTACTTTAAAAGTGTGAAAACACTTTCAATGAGAAGTGTTCTCCTGGAACGGTTTCCCTTCCTTGTCTTGCGGGTTACTTCTCAGTGTGCATTTCATTCATTTATAAGTGACAAGTAAAATTGTATACATTTATCATGTGCAACATGTTGTTCTGAAATACATATACATTGTGTAATGGCTAAGTTGAGTCAATTAACATATTTATTATCTCACACACTTATTTTTTTGTGTGGTAAGAACACTTAAAAATCCCTCTTAGCAATTTTCAAGAATACAATAGATTGTTATTAAGTATAGTTACTGTGTTGTACGATAGATCTCTTGAATTTATTCCTCCTACTTAACTGAAATTTTGTATCCTTTAATCAACATCTCTGCATTTCTGATTTGGGAATAGAAATCAAAGTGGGAGATAGAGATCAAGAAATGACATTCACTTTACAGCCCAGTTTGCTCAAATAACCCTTTTTGAGTTAAACAAGCAGTAACTGAATTATAAAATATTCTAGGATTAGCTAACATTTTGAGGGCATAATATGTGAAAGCCAACTAATATCTCATTCATCCACATAGAACCCCATGATGTAGGTATTATAGAAGTTAAGTAACTTCTTCCGTAGTCACACAAGCAGTAGACAGCACTCAGGATTCAAAGTCAGACTGCTTGACCCTCAGACCTCAGCCTTTAGCCTTTGCTGTATTACCTCTTAACCTCTGACGTGGTTAGTTTTACAGCCCTACATACTGAAAGATGGAGAGTCATGTGACTCTTCTAGACTTTTCCATGCCCTAGCAGTTTGGTAATATGAATTAAAAACTTCACAACCGCATATACCATATGATCCACCAATTGTACATCTAAGAATTTATCCTAAGGAAATACTTGGACAGATGTCCAAATGTCTAATTACAAGAATATATGTTAGAGCATCTGAAGAAACCTAATCAACTGGAAATTTATAAGATACATTTTGATATATCCATTCAACGGAATGCTATGCAGAGATAACTGATTATGTTCATATACAAATATTAAATTAGCAAGGAAAATTTAAGTGAATAAGAGGCTTTATTAAAGGTCTATTGCCCATAATCCCAGTGCTTTGGGAAGCCAAAGCAGGAGGATCGCTTGAGTTTGAGATCAGCCTGGGCAACATAGAGGACCCCATCCCTACAAAAATTTAAATAATTAGCACGGTAGTGAGTGCCTGTAGTCCCAACTACACAGGAGGCTGCGAGGATTGCTTGAGTCCAGGAAGCCAAGGCTCGAGCGATGAGCTATGATCTCACCACTGCACTCCAGCCTGGGTGACAAAAAGAGACAGTATATCAAAAAAAAAAAAAAAAAAAAACAGAAAAGTAAAAAAAAGGTCCACATACGAAAGTGTTTATGTAAAGCACACACATACACACAGAGTTCAATATGTATTCAGAGATAAGACTATGGAATGAAGTAGAATAAATATTAGTCAAAATTTTTCTCTTAATAGAGGACCATGGGTGATTTTCACTTTATTATCTTAGCTTGTCTATCTTTTATAAACAAATAGTAAAATAGTAACAAATTTTATTGCCTTTTAAGCTTTTTGATTTTTAATTATGTTTTAAAAGCATGTAACATAAAATTTACTATTTTAACCATTTCTAAGTATACAGTTTAGTGGTGTTGCATATACTTACATTATTGTGTAAATGTCATAACTTTTACAATGAAGAGTAAAGATAGTTTTTCATCTTAAAAATTTCATGCTCACTGTTTTGAAAATAATAATAATAATATACTATACTTAGTGCTCTGAAAAGGCAATGTGACAGCCACAGGTGTCTGCCCAGATGCAGGTGCTTCTGTGAAGTATGTCTGTCATTCCCTCAGTAGCTAATGTAAAGAAATAGCTCAGGTGGGCACTGGCCTTCTTGTAAAAGAAGAGTGGAATCTGTCTCCAGCAGAAACATGAACTGCAAACCTCCCTAATAGGATACCTTGTGTTTTCTAGATAATTGCTTATCAGCCCTATGGGAAGTCCGTGGATTGGTGGGCATTTGGAGTCCTGCTATATGAAATGTTGGCTGGGCAGGTAATTGAATTTTAAGTGATCTATAAGAAAAGTCTTCCCTACCCACCTCCACATGGTTTCTTTGGGAGAATGCATCCGTTTGGTAACAGCTCATACATCAGAACCTCCATGACTTTCCCAGCCTTGGGGTCATGCAAGTCTGTGGTTATTTGAAAGTCTGGGCATGTGGCTTCACTGTGGGCCCCAAGGAGGAGGGTCTGCCAGTTGAGGGGGGGTAGGGGGAGGGTTCAAGCAGGGATTCTTCTCCTCCCACCCTCCTCTGTCACACAGGCACCCTTTGAAGGGGAAGATGAAGATGAGCTCTTCCAGTCCATCATGGAACACAACGTAGCCTATCCCAAGTCTATGTCCAAGGAAGCTGTGGCCATCTGCAAAGGGGTAAGTACATCTCTTAAAGCTGTGACCAGGACCACCACATACAGGCATGTGGGCTGTACACTGCCCAGGAACATCCCACCAGTCGGGAACAGAGCCTGAACTCCACCCTTCACTCCATTCGCCAGTGTGAGAGCCCTGACATGGAGCTGCTACCTCCTGGAGGAAAGAGCCCTTTTTTCCTAATTTGCACGGGAGTGCCACAGAGAGCTGCCTGCAGCTGCACCTTGCTGCTGGCTGGGCTGCAGTCTCTGAAGCAACACAGGGGAATGCTTATTGAATGAACGAGGTAGAAAGCACAGAGATTTCGTCAAAGAGCTGGACATCATGGGAAAGGGCACAAGAGGTCTTTAGCACAACTCAGGCTATCTTGCCCTGCTCTGCTATCTGTGTTTGGTTACTATTAAGAGCGTGTAACTTTTGTTCTAAAAAATACCAGGCAGTATTGAGATTAAGGGATTCTCTAGATAAGCAGACTGAAATTCACTGTACTCAAAATCCCACGGTCCCCTCATCCCAACACACACACAACTGGCTAAAAGGGCATGCACGCTTGTACGTCTACGGTTTAGGCACGGGGACCTGTGAAGAAAGCAGGACATGTTTATCAGGAAGGATTATTTTGCATCTTGTGTTAGACCAGGGTATACTCACAGTGACTTGTGTGAAATCCTAAAGATTAGTGACCCTCACCTTTGGAGCCATCAGGATAACCCAAAGTGCTTTTCCAGAATGCACATGCTTCAGCCTCACCCCAGAGATTAAGTCTGCGTACGCGTATTTTGGAAAAGTCTCCATTTGGCTTGCAGACCACTGCCTTTAAACTACTGTCAAAATGAAGTGATTTTTCAACTCTGAGGGAAGCCTGAAAGCAATAGAATTAGACACCCAGAAAATATGTTCCAAGCGTAATATACTAATAAAGGATTTGCTCTCCCACAGCCTAGTGGTACAGGTTAGAACATGGCCATGCCTTAACCAGCGGGCTCCCATCTGTGTGTCTAAATAAGCCAGGGCTGCCAGTCCTAGATTTGTGGGATGGTTGCAGATTTTTCACACCCTACCTTGCTCTTCTTGACCCCAGCCAGATGTTGGATGCACTGGCTTGGGTAAAGGAAAGCTGGAAAACTCAGACAGGCCAATCTGAGGCTTGGCTCAGTTTGGAATAGCTGGGCCAGCCTCTCGACATAAAAGCACCTTGTCACACTAGCTAAATTCCCACTCTCAATGAATCACCTAAGGTTTGCATCTCAGCTAGCTAGGCTAAGATGCACATATCCCTGGGGAAGCCACCTGTGAATTAGTCTCAATCCCGAACATCTTAAGTGAATTGCTTGAAAATATTTTCTTTGAGGGTGTGAGGCAGGGAGAGGGAACATGAAGAATAGAGAGGGGAGTTCCAGAGGTGCATTAGGAACCTAAGCAAAGCCCATAAAGAAAAAGGGGGCACACACGAAGGCCTGTACAGGCCCCCGTAGACATATTATTGAAGGGTGGAGGAGTAGAGAGAGGGTGGTACCTGGAGTTTTAGTTTGTTTAATAATTGCCAGCTTGTAAGGATCAGGAGATCTCTCATAAACATTCGGCTTTCAGGTTTCTCTTGAAAAATCAGATCTTGCCACATTGGCCTGTTATTCTTACAAAGCACAAGTCGGCTGGATTGGAAACCACTGCCCTCTGTAGTTGGGGCTCGCCCTCTGTAATTCGCAGAAATTCTCATCTGGCCAATTCTATCCAAGTTCAAATCTTGGTTAAGGCCTTAATTGCCCTAGGACCATGGGGAAGTTGTTTGATTGTATCTGCAGATTCAAGATAATAACAGCACTCCACACAGGGTTCTTTGATGATTAAACAGCTGAATACTGTAAATCACTTACAGCAGAGGCTGGCACTCTGCTCCAAACCCCTTGGAAGTTATGACTATTATTACTAGTGCTGACACTACTGTGCTATCTGCCAGGTTCCTCTTGGCATTTGAATTTGTATCCTCTGGAATTGCAACTTTAAAGTAGGGGGTTTTGGAGATCAAGGGACTCTTTGCAAATCTTGACGTTTCCACTTCCTAGACACAAGTTTTCTTCTTCTTATTATTATTATATATATATTTTGAGACAATGACTTGCTCTGTCTCCCAGCCTAGAGTGCCGTGGCATGATCATGGCTCACTGCAGCCTTGATCTCCCAGGCTCAAGTGACCCTCCTGCCTCTGCCTCCCAAAGTGCTGGGATTACAGGCATGGTCCACTGCACCCAGCTTAGGTGCAAGATGTTAAGCCACTTTCTTTGCATCTCTGGGCTTCTGTTTATTCTAAAAAATGGAATAGTAGTACTCATTGAACAGAGTTTTTGAGAACATTAAATAAGGTAACATAAGAGAAAGCTCTTTGCATGACATGGGCACATAGTAGGTGTTCAATACACGCACAGTGTCTTCCCCTTCACACGCCCACCCTGCCTGGACAGCTGGGGGTTCTAAATGGGTCATGGAGGAGAGAGGATTTTCCAGGTCAGCTGCCTTCAGCTTCAGCTCCAATTAGCAGTTTCCCTGGTAGAGCCATTTTCTATTAATTCAGGACCCATAACCTTCAGGATTAACTGGGGTGACTCTCTTACTATTGAGTTTGGGGACCGTTATTAATTGAATGGGCTGAGTCCAACATAGTCTCTTCCTTCAAGGAGGGTACTCCAAAAACGAGTGACGCTCAAGCAAGCAGCCAAATGCTTCCTCCGGAACAGCAAGCCCCAGGGGATGCGTCTGGGAGGTGATCAGAGATTGGAACAGTGATTAAATCCAGCTGTCTACATGGCTTCAGGCACATTAGAGCAGAGTGCAGGAATTGGGCAGAGACTCCGAATTAATGTCGGATGTTTCTGCAGTGCCTTTTCTTTGCTTGGCATCCTCCTGCTTAGACAGAAATGGAGTGGAGGTTTTGAAAACAGTTGGCTGTTTAATTGAAACAGTGTCCTTTATATCCCCATCCCCTTAAAGGCCTGATTTTCTACCATAAAAAAAGTTAGTAAAACCTTACTCAGATGGCTATTCCCACTTTGAACAAGCTTGAAGCAAATAGAAACCCAAATAGGTCGCACCTTAGGGTGAAAACCAGCAGACTGAACAGCTGAGACGGAGCACAAAGCTATAAGGGTCCTGGACCAGGCAGACCTGTTCAAAGCCTTGCCCTACTCCTTAGCTGTATGACCTTAGACAGATGACAGTACTTCTCTGCACCCACATCCTTTACCTGGGAAATGGGGGATAATAGTTGCTGAGGCCTCAGAGTATTGTTGCAAAGGTTAGAGACTAATGGGTAATGGCTGGGAAGTCTTTAGCACAGAGCCTGAACACCTATGATATTGTTACTGATAAATAATAATATCAATAACAACTTTCGTTATTGATTGTGCATGAAAGCTGTTATTGATATTATTATTTATCAATAAACATTGATAAATATTCAATTGATATTATTTACCAATAATAAATAATAATTGATAAATAATATTTATTTATCAATAACAGCTTTCGTTATTGATTATACAACAATCAATGAAAGCTGTTATTGATATTATTATTATTATCAGTCTTAATCAAAACCTCACTGTCCTTTCTTTCCTCCCATCCTAAACTTACACAAATGTCAAGGCTTGGCTCAATTTCCTTACCCTCCATAAACCTCTCCTGACAAAGCCAGGCCACAAAAATCCCTGAGAAAACCACGCGTGAAATGTGCTCCCATTTTTCTTAAAAGCCCAAGTTTTAGAGCGAGGCAGAGATAGGGTCTGCACCCAGCCCTTACTGACTCCGCCACTTCCTATCTCTGAATCCTGGCTGTTCCTCAACTTCCCTGAGTGTTCATTGCTGTTTTATTCAAATGGGAAAATTAGTGTACTCACCTCATTGAGTTATCATAATGATCAGGGAAGACTGTGAATGTAAATAAAGAAGTAGCTAGCTTAGAACCTAAGTGCCCAGTTAATTTCCCCACCCTGGAAGATAAGCTTTCTATGACAAGTCCATGCTTGTGTGTGTGACCACAAATCATCTCGTAAGCAGAAAACAGGCTGAAAGAACGTCCAACAGTGTAGGAATGAATTTCTGGGTTCATCCCTTCCCCATCATCGAGTCCCGAGCAGAATCTAAGGATTCTGCCATCATGGACTGCTCAATGTGATATCAACTCTGGGAAGCTTTTGGACTTGTATGTTCCTTTTTATTTTTTTTTAATTAATCACCATTTCGTTCATCTTTACTCTCTGTGCACTTGCTCAAGTCTTGAGATCAGAGATATTTTCATGCTGCTTTGGACTCATTTACAAGAGGAAGCCTGTCTGGTTTCATCTTGGAGCATCTATTCATCTTGTTATTTAGCACTCAGAGACCCAAAGATGGAGGGTTATGATAATTAAGTAATTTAAACGGAACACCAAAGAAACCTCAGCGGTGTTGTGTGTAATGTATGATACAAGGGAAATGAGCTGGGCTAGTTTTTGACTATTTAATGAGCTTTCAGAAAGTAATTACTTGAAACTCAGGCTCCTTTGACTAATACTTTTTCTTCTGTTTTGGCATTTCTGCAAGTGCTTTACTGAGAAATGTAAATAGTATCCAAATGAACATAGCCTTTGCTTTTGTCAATCTCCAGTTTTCTTGTTGTGGGAGGAGGGGAGTGTGAAGATATTGAAACTGTCTTAATTAAATGCACTGGTAATTGCATAAAACTTATTCTTGAACCAGAATGGATCCTGCGACATTGCTAACTTAAAGTTCAGGGCCCCACTCAGGCTTTGGTTTGATTAACCATAAGGGATGGTTGGCGGCAGGCCCTGCTGTTGGGTCTTCTCCTACAAAGTCCCAGCTGGGATTTTTTGCTGGGTAAAAAGCAAAAAACGAAAATGAGTTGAGATTCTTTGTGCTTTCTTTCCTAATGCATTGGAGTAATAATTTCTGAGTGTCTCCCATTTCCTCTTCTGAAACTCATCAAATTCAATGTTTTTCATTCTCTCGAAGCTGATGACCAAACACCCGGGCAAACGTCTGGGTTGCGGACCTGAAGGCGAACGTGATATCAAAGAGCATGCATTTTTCCGGTATATTGATTGGGAGAAACTTGAACGCAAAGAGATCCAGCCCCCATATAAGCCAAAAGCTGTAAGTAGCCCATTCTCTCTGACTGTCGAGTAGTCACACACAACATATTCTTTCCCGTGCCCCGTGTTTTTCAAATGTTCCCTGAAGGGTAGACGTCGATGTGTCTACTTGAACATGGGTGTATGTGTTCACACGTATGCACAAAGTCACCAGGTACGAAGATGGACATTTCCATTGGCCCAGCTCAACCTCTAT
The DNA here is from genome assembly GCA_963574635.1 of Cheracebus regulus. Classification (NCBI taxonomy): domain Eukaryota; kingdom Metazoa; phylum Chordata; class Mammalia; order Primates; family Pitheciidae; genus Cheracebus; species Cheracebus regulus. The sequence continues at coordinate 56,286 of CAUYQU010062416.1, read as the reverse complement.
AAAGATGGAAACGATGATGCCTATTGAATTTTTGTTTCATCGATTCAATTATTGTAACTGTCTTAGCTGACAACTTTTTGAGAATAGTTCTTGGGTGAGCAGAGTTCAGATCCATTTCTGGACTGTGATAAAGGATCTAATTTTGCCCTCATTCTTTCTCTTGGTTCAACTGTGTCATTTTCTCTTCATACTGACATTGAAAAGGTCATGTTGTTTATCTCAACAGCGTTTAAATTTAATTCTGAAACATACACTATGTCTGAGTCAGTAAATAAGATGGCAGTTCAGCAGCCAGCTCCCACCCAAGGCCAAGCAGAGTGAAGCAGAGACTGACATCCTCTTAAACCGAAGACCCCCTCCTGGAAGCTTTGGGTGTGGAGATGGCTTTGACATAACTTTTATAACACAAGAATAAAACTCTCACATTTCCCATGGTCCATGTACCCACGGGAAGGTTTTCTGTCCCCAAAGTCTCAGCAGGGAGTACTTGTTGGCATCAGGAAAGAAGAGTTTGCACCTGAATTAATCAAACTGTGATTCTGCTGGGAGAATATTTCCTTGTAAAATTAAATAGAGGGCAGACCTGGTGACTTGATGATGGGTTGTAAAACTACTGACTGAGGCTGAAGAGTGAATATAAACACCACCATTGAACCCTAATGTTGTGAGGGTCTAGGTTGTTAGGATGAAGAAGATCATAATGGTAGTTATTTTGATACTAGTATTGTTATTAATTTCTTGAGCACTTATGTGCTAGGCACCATATTAAGCATTTCTCATGCAGCATCTAATTAAATCCACACAACAGCCTCTGAAGGAAGGTGCTGTCATTCCATGTTATGGAAGAGGAAACGAGGGCTCAGAGAGGTTAAGTGCTCTGTTAAAGGTCACTCAGCCAGCATATGACGAAGGGAGGATCCAAGCCTCAGAAAGTCTGACTCTCTTGGAGGCCCACCAGGAAGCCCAGAGGCAAAGGGCACGTAGTTCAGAAGTCTCCCAGGTGATGTTCACCTCTCCCTAGTGCCATACCTTCCCCCATCCCAGACGGCTAGAATCACAGCTCTACACCCGCCTCAATGCATCCTGTTTCTCCCTGGATGCCTCCTGGTGTAGGAAGCCGTGGCCCTTAGAGGCAGCCAGTTCCAGTTTGTGGCCTTTCTCATTATTGCCAACTTATACACTGCCATCAGATCAGCCTTCCCAGAACTCCCGCTAGAGTCTCTTTTTCTCTCTCTGGATTAACCTTCAGACATTTTCAGATGCAGGTTCTAATTTCTTCTTCTTCTTCTTCTTTTTTTTTTTTTTGGAGTCTCACTCTGTCACCCAGGTTGGAGTGCAATGCGTGATCTTGGCTCACTGCAACCTCCGCCTCCCGCGTTCAAGCAATTCTTCTCCCTCAGCCTTCTGAGTAGCTGGGATTACAGGTGGCACCACCATGCCTGGCTAATTTTTATAGTTTTAGTAGAGACAGGGTTTCACTCTGTTGGCCAGGCTGGTCTTGAACTCCTGACCTCAGGTGATCCACCCACCTCAGCCTCCCAAAGTGCTGGGATTACAGGCAGTGAGCCACTGCACCAGCCTGATTCCTTCTTGAATCCTGTGATTTTCAGTTAAATCCTGCTCCCCACTCCATCCCACCTCCGCAAGCGTGTCCATAGGACATCACTTCCACGTGCCTGTTGTTCTCCATGATATCCATATCCATCTTAAAATACAGACACAGAATTGAGCACAATACTCTTAATCGTGCCTGACTCTCAGTGAATACGGTGGATCAAACCATGCCTTGGTTATTCCAGAGCTGGTGAACTGGGATCAGTCCGTTTCCCTCTGATCCACTGTGTCATCATCTGTAATACAATGACAAGAATAGTTCTGACATCAGAGGATTGTTATGATGCATAAAGCACTTTATAGGAGACTGATACATACGAGGCACTCAGAGAGCTGATCATTGTTTTTGTTTGTCATACATTAATTAATATCTTGGGAGTAGGGTCTTTGAGGGCAAAATCCTGCTGCTATTCCTTAAGATAATGTCTGTGTGTGCATTGGGGTTGAAGAGGTGAACTATACAGACACACGTGTCATGAGCAGCATCACCGCTTTTATGGGACCATTTGGAAAAAGATGAAAAGGTAACCTGGAAAGGAAGAGTGAGCTCTGTTCAGGAAACCGGGGACTCAGAGGCGAGACTCATAACTTGTATGGTTTTTGTGGGGTTATTTATGAGACCTTGAAATGTGAACCTTCCTTTCCTCACTCGGCCAGAGGAAAGATGCACATGCTCCCATCCCCACCACCATAGAACCCAGCGGACACCTGGGGTCATGTTTTAGCTGTAGTGCAGTGGTTTGCAAAGTGTGCTGTCCATCAGTTTGCAGTATCAGTACGCAGTGTCACAGCCAGCAGTATCGGCATCACCTGGGTACTTTAGGAATGAAGATCTCGGGCTCCAACCCAGACTTCCTGAATCAGAAACTCTAGGGGTGGGGCCCAGTATTCTGTGTTTAATAGGCTCTCCAGGTAACTTTATGTGCTCGCAAGGTTGAGAATCACTGCTGTGGAGTTTAGCATTAGGAGCTCAGCCAGGGAAGCTAGGCAGAGACCAGAGGGAGGTAGCAGGGAGAATCATCTTTTTTTTCTTTTTTTTGAAGACAGGGTCTTTCACTGTCACCTAGGTTGGAGTGCAATAGCGCAATCATAGCTCACTGCAGCCTCAACCTCCAGGGCTCAAGCGATGCTCTCACCTGGGCCTCCTGAGTAGCTGGGACTATAGGAGTGTGCCACCATGTCTGCCTAATGTTTTATTTTTAATTTTAAATGAATGGGGTCTTTGCCAGGAATGGTGCCTCATGCCTGTAATCCCAGCACTTTGGGAATTCAAGGTGGGTAGATCACCAGAGGTCAGGAGTTTGAGACTAGCCTGACCAACATGGTAAAACCCCATCTCTGCTAAAAAATACAAAAATTAACTAGGTGTGTGCCTGCAATCCCAGCTATTCATGAGGCTGAGGCAAGAGAATCACTTGAACCCAGGAGGCAGAAGTTACAGTGAGCTGAGATGGCGCCACTGCACTCCAGCCTGGGCGACAGAGTAAAACTCCATCTCAAAAATAAATAAGCAAAAAATAATAAATGAATGAATGAATGTGGTCTTGCCAGGCTAGTCTCAAACTCCTGGGCTCAAGTGATCCTTCAACAACCTCAGCCTTCCAAAATCCAGCCCAGAGAATGATCTCTTTAAGTGGAAGACACTGGTCCTCCTTCCAGTCAGGGAGTGGGGTGGTGGCTTCCAGAAGAGGTCACAGGTTCAGATGCCTACAGAGGCCAAGCTGATAATATGAGTGTGGGAAGAGGGCTGGTGAGATAGAAGAGAAAGTGGTGGAGATCTGTGCAAGCGAGAAAGCAGGTGAGCTACCTAAGAGGCTCAGCTGATACTCACCTCCCACTGGCCTGCCCTGCAGGATACAGCCTCTGCAGGGCTCCAGCTTCATGGTTTTCAGGGGCTAGCACTCAGTGCTGTGGGGTGCAGCAGGCCTATGAGTTGATTGACAGATCCTGTTACAGTCAGCCTAGTATGTAGGTCCTGTGTAGTAAGCGCTTAGTTAAAGGGTATATAAAGTTAAGATGTTTAGATAAAATTTCATGATTTGGGCCAGGTACAGTGGCTCACGCCTGTAATCCCAGCACTTTGGGAGGCCGAGCCAGGCAGATCACCTGAAGTCAGGAGTTCGATACCAATCTGGCCAACATAGTGAAACACTGTCTCTACTAAAAATACAAAAATTAGCCGGGCATGGTGGCACTGCCTGTAATCTCAGCTACTCAGAAGGCTGAGACAGGAGAATTGATTGAACCCAGGATGCAGGTTGCAGTGAGCTGAGATCACATCACTGCACTCCAGCCTGGGTGACAGAGCGAGACTCCATCTCAAAAAAAAAAAAAAAAAAGAAACTCATGATTTCTTTTATATACCATAATAAATTTTTGAAAATTAAACAGGGTCTGGGGCAAATAGAACACATCCACATCCATATATATCTCATGCACTGTTGATTTATAGCCTCAGGGGTAGTGATGATTTGATGTCAGGTCGCTATTTAGCCAGCTTCTGTTAGCACTGGTTATTTACAACCAGAGCCATTCTGACTGGTTAAATATTTTGAATAACCCTGCTAAGCAATAATGAATATAAAAGGTCTGGCCTTGTGCCTGGCTCATAGAAGCACTCAGGAAAAGGTAGCTGTTATTATCACTGATAACATAAAAAGATTACAGTACTTAGTCATTATCAACAAGATCCCTCAACTGTTCTGTATTTGATATGATTTTCCACTGAACTGTGTCTTGAATTCCTTCATGTGGGTTTAACAATGACTTTCAAAGTACAGTGACCAGGTTGGACTACATACTTCACAATGTTCTGGTATCCGCTCTAAAGGAGCAGGCGCTTCCGTCAATCTCCTTAAACTAAATTAGAAATAATAATAAATGATGCATCATCCAGATGCAGTGGCTCATGTCTGTAATCCCTGCACTTTGGAAGGCTGAAGCAGGCAGATCACTTGAGCCCAGGAATTTGAGACCAGTCTGGGCAAGATGGCAAAACTCCATCTCTACAAAAAATACAAAAATTAGCGGGCATGATGGCATACACCTGTAGTTGCAGCTACCCAGGAAGCTGAGGTGGGAGGATCTTGATCCTGGGAGGTTGAGGCTGCAATAAGCCATGATCACACCACTGCACTCCAGTCTGGGTAACAGAGAAGACCCTGCCTCAGGAAAAAGAAAAGAAAAAGAAGATACGTCACCTTCCCATTTGATCCAGCCTGCCTCTATGTCATTTACATTTCAGATTCATTGCATTAGAGCCCCTACTGCAATCCCAGGATTTTATATTTCTCCTTCCTCACCCCTTCTTAACTGTCTGCCACTTACAAAAGGCCCGTGGTGAGCGTGTTCCGAGTTCCATGTGCCTTGTGGGATGTGAAAAGGCATGCGTGTTTCTGTCAGCATTCCTGATTCATGCATGCTATTAAATAGAGTGTGGTGAGAGAAAAAACAAGGAACGATAACAGAGGATTATATTCAAACATCAGTGAAGGGTGCTATTATTGGAGGTTCATTAAAATAACTGTAAACGGGTTTTTTTTTAAGTTGTTCTCAATGCCATCTTTTATTGTGGCAAGGAGCTGTTCACAGAGCATTGTTTGAAATTGTATTGAAATACACTCGATTTGGTGTATTGTTGCAGAGAACAAGAGTCATTTTTGTAAAATGTTCGTCTGATTGTGTCTTGCTTTAAAACCCCCAGATGGCTCTCTGTTCCCCAGTCTGGTATCTATTGCTCTTCAGCATATGTGGCTTTTGGGGTCTTCCAATGCTAGACCTCTGCCCTCTTCCTAGGTTTAGCTCCTGGCTCCAAGAACAGCATTCATGGGCCTCTTTCAGTTCCTCAAACATGCAGTGCCTTGTTTTCCTTCGCCTGCTTCATCTGTACAGAACCATGCACCTGGGATAACCAAAGCCTTTTCCTGTGCTCTCACTGGCCCCCTGATCCCCACCATGCCTTTCCTTTTCCTTCTCATCAAATCAGTAGAGCCTCTTATTGATATCTGAATAGAGATCTGCTACTGTCCCATCAACAAACTCATCACATGTTGTAATAATGTGTTCAATCTCATGCTGTCTTTTTGACTACTTTAAGATCGTGACTTTCTCAGTGTCAAATCCCAGTACCTAGCATAGGGTTTAGCATATTACAGGTGCTCAAGAATTCTTACTGAATGAATGAACGGCCATAAAACAAGAGGCTATAATACACTGTGCTATGGGGCATAAAGGAGTCTTTAGGGATATATATTAGAGTGCATGGTGTTTTTCTTCTGTACAGCAGGGTTTTGCAAATAAATTGGTTGCTGTGTAAGTTACTACCCTATTTATAAAGGGCTATAATTTGGCTGCTGAATTTGCAAACTGTCATGGCATTGTGTGATTTTGCAGTGTGTGTTGGGAGAGTGTTAGTAAAGGATCTGAAGATGCAATGCATTGAATCATTAGACTCTGGGTAGAGAGGTCTGCAGATTCCTGCAGTCTAACTTTGCACAGTCTAATCCAGTGCTACAGATGCCATGATATAGCCTAGCAGAGTATCTTAAACTTTAACACACACACACGAGTCACGTGGGTATCTGGTTTACATTCTTGCTCAGCCAGTCTGGGGTGGGGTTTGAGATTCTGCATTTCTCACAGGCTCCCAGGAGATAGGACGCTGTGGGACCAAGGACTCCACCTTTGTGTAGCAGGGGCTAGAACTCAATGCTGCAGGGTGCACCAGGCTTGTGAGTTGATTGACAGATCCTATTGTAGTCAGTGCAGTAGGTAGAGCCTGTGTAGTAAGGACTGTAGTGAAGGGGTATATACAGTTACGTATAGAATGTTCTAGTGAAGATATGGTTCAGGGCACACAGCAGGCTACTGCTGGTCAGCCTGTGGTGGGAGGAAGGTGGTGCTTTGGGTATTGAAGGGCAGACTGTGTTGCAAAGTACATGATGGAGCAGTGGTTTGGGTATTGAAGGGCAGACCGTGTCGCAGAGTGCATGGTGGAGCAGTGGTTTGGATATTGAAGGGCAGACCGTGTCACAGAGTGCATGATGGAGCAGTGGTTTGGGTATTGAAGAGCAGACCGTGTCACAGAGTGCATGGTGGAGCAGTGGTTTGGGTATTGAAGGGCAGACTGTGTTGCAGAGTGCATGATGGAGCAGTGGTTTGGGAAGAAGTGTGTGCTGGTTCTGTCCTCCGGTGGGGATGTTGTCAGGTATCAAATCATCCATTCAGAGGGTGATGAGGTTAGGTCCTGTTCTAGGTGCTGGGGACACAGCACTAAAAATAATTAAAATCCCTGTCCTCATGTAGCTTATATTCTAAGGAGAGTGGGCAAAATAATAAACATAGAAACAAATGAAATATACAATGTATCAGAAGATGATAAACGTTATGCCAGAAACTGAAGTAGGGATGGAGATTGGAAGAGCCAGGTCAGGGAGATGTCCATGTAATAGAGTAGGTAGAAAAAATGACATCTCAGCAAATACAGGAAGAAGATGAAGGAGGTGAGAGCCATGTATATATCTCGGTGAGAGGGAAGAGTGATTTGGGTGGTAGTAGCAGATGCAAAGGCCCTGAGGCAGGAGCTTGCCTGGCATGGTCAAGAGGGAGTAAGGAGTCCAGGTGGCGAAGCTGAGGGGTTGAGGGAAAAAGGAAAAGGGAGTGAGATTAGAGAGGCCGGGGCAAAGAACAGGCCACTGAAGGATCTTTGGCTTTTACTCCAACTCACAAGCCAAGAAATAATGTGTTCTGACTTCGGGTTTTTAAAGGATCGCTCTGAGTGCTATAGGGGCAAGGGTGAAATCAAGGAGACTGGTTAAGACTCTTGCCGTAATCCAGGCAAGAGGTGATAGGAGCTTGGACAGGTTGGAGCTGTTTGAGAACCCCCAAGTTGTGCTCATTTTGGCATCCCCAGGTCCTCCCCAGTTCCTGGCACCTTGTAGGCATTCAGTCATTGGGGCATAAAGGCACTGATGAACATGAGTCCCTGCAGACTGCCCACATGATTGCTTCTCAAGTATAAAACATGGTAGCCAAGAATTTGATCCTGGTAGCAATAGGATGAATGAATGAAATAGATGGTCAGGAAAGCTTCTGTGGTACAGAGGGCTGGCTTGCAGGGCATCGAGCAGGAGGACATGGTTGTGCACTTGGTTGGACTTCCTTCTGTTGATACAAAGGATGTAGTGATATCGGAGGGTGCAGTGGCTGAGGGCTGTGCTCAGGGAGTTCCCCTGTGTCTGGGTGATCCAGCTCAGAATTTTGCTGACTTGTAGCAAAAGGTGTGTTGAGTCTTTGGCATGGGTGAGCATATGTTGTTGCAGAAGTAGTAGTACAAGGCACTATAATGTCAACAGGACAAGATATACTAGGTAATATGTTCAAATTGAAATGCCTAATGGAGAGTTTGATGTCATTCATGTATTATCATGAATTACCTTAATGAGATCCTGTCACCCTTCCTCTGAAAGGCTCCCATAGTGTCCATAACACCTTACGGAAGGCTCACTGTGAAAACTGGGTGGGGGGATGGGCCCAGGACACAAAGATTCAGCTCCTAAGAAGACAACCCAGCTAGCAGCATTGAAGCAGTGAGGTGAAGAGGAATAGAAAGCTAAGTAGTCTTCATTAGAGTTTGGGGAGTTTTCTCTGCTTTTTATTTATTTTTTTGGGGGGGGGGAGGTTTAAAATTAATTGCCCATGCTGGTCTCAAATTCCTGGCTTCAAGTGATCCTCCCCACTCTGCCTCTGAAAGTGCTGGAGTTACAGGTGTGAGCCACTGTGCCTGGCTCCTGTGGAGTCTTAAGTGCTAGAGTGTGTGTACAATGATCTGCCCACTGGTAAACATGACTCTAGCATTCTTTTAAAATATGATCAATCAGATCATCAATTGTTCTAAAATGTGGTCAACCAGATTGTCAAGTGTTGTAAAATATGATGCATCTGATTGGCAGTGCTCTCTGGGCAGGGCTTAAAGAGTACAACTTGAGAAGTAGAGAGTAAGAGCCTCTTTCCCCTGCTGTTTACATTGAAGCAACCATCAGTCTTATCTAGACATCACTAGAATATTCATTCCCTTCTTCCTTCCATTCTAGCGTGTGTCAGGCCTCTCAGACTTGGAAGTCCACTTGTATGACAGACTGATTCCAATCATTTCTGCTCTTGTTACCTATTTTTATCTGCACTTTACTGAAAGCCCCATAATTTTGAGGCATCTGCACATTAGGAAAGGCTGAAAACCTGGCAAACTTTTATAGCTTGCAAAAGCCCTTGTCCTATGCTCTGTTAGTATCATTTCCAAAATACTACATGGGTTATCTGATCACATCCCATTGCCTGTATCCTCTGAGAGTCTAAATGCTGAACTGCTTCAGGAACTAAATCATACTCACAGGAGTTGGTTTCTCGGCAATTCTGTCATCTGAAAACATTGTTTATGTAGCTGAGGTCAAAAGCTTCAAGTACCGCTTTAATGAGCTGCAATTCTGTTCATGTGACATTCTCTTCCAAACCCAATTGCCCTTTACACTGTATGAGTAAGTGCCTCTGTGTGTGTTTGTCTGAATGTGTGTGTTTGATGTGCTGACATTTCTGAATTGAAGCCAGAAAGTGTAACCTTTGTATGTTTGCTGTTAAAACTCCAAATTCAAGGCTTAAGAAAAAGAATCTAACACTTACTCAATATGATTTATTTAAGTACAGAACCTAACTCCCCCAAAGTATCAAATACTCAGGAGAACAATTTCTTTTTTGAAAATTGTGATTTAAAATAATTCTCATAAACCCTTTACTGTTCAAATATATTAGAAAATATATTGAATTCTTGTAGGCATCAGGCATTGTTTTAATGACTTCCATTCATTGCCTCATTTAATTCTCTCAACCCTAAAAGGTAGGGTTATCACCATATTATAGATGAGGAACTAGAGCTTGGAAAAGTTAAGGCATTTGCCCAAGGACTAGCAACTAGAAAGCGGAGGAGCCAGGACTTGATCCCTGGACTGTACACTGCCCAAGACCCTTGTAAAGATTATTAGAAGCACTTGGAGCCCCTGGTAAGGTTTGTGGTTGTGCTAACAAGAGACAGTCATGATAGCACCATCAAATGGTGTCTATTACATAATAGAAAAAGACTGAGTATTCTTACAATTCAAATCATTTAAATTTATTTTAAAATATTGCAACAAATAAGTAGCATATTCACACCTTTTATAACTCACTGGCAGGATTTTAAGAGATGCAAATCGTATTTGTTCCTTAAGGCTTTGATTTTGAGGCTGACAAAGACAGCATACATCAGCTAACCTCTGAAAGAAGGGCATGGCAGCATTGAAATGAGGTAGTTGAGACAGGCTCATTAAGGAGTAGAGATTTCCCCACTCAGTTCTGGTTGTTTTTTTGGGGTATCCATTGCATGGAGTTTGGAGACATTTTAGTGAAAATATCAACCTACATTTATATACTGACTAACAAATAGCCAAGAGCCATTTAGGACACATAGCTTGGAGTCTGTCTCTCTCCACCTGTCTACATACCCATGGATAACCCATTTAAACTTCAGATCAAACCAGGCTCCCTTTAGATGGCTGGAATTGACAGGTCCTGAGCCAAGTGAAGTTCCGAAACCAGTTGCTGTCTTAGTTCATTTTGTGTTGCTATAACTGAATACCACAGACTAGGTAATTTATAAAGAAAAGAAATTTCTTTCTTAGCGTTCTGGAGGCTGGGAATTCTAAGGGTGAGGGGCTTGCATTTGGTGAGAGACTTCTTACTGTGTCATCCCATGGCAGAAGGGGAAGGCAAGAGAGTATGCACACATGTGTGTGTGTGCATGTATGTACTTGTGCATATGTATGTGTCACATGCGGGAGAAAGAAAGGGAGCCAAACTCATCCCTTTTATCAGGAAGCCACTCCCAAGATAATGGTGTTAAGTCTTCATGAGGTGCCACCTCTCAACACTGTCGCATTGGAGATTCAGTCTCTAACACATGAACTTTGTAGGGGCACAGTCAACCATAGAACCTACCAGATACATGACTTTGAGATATTCCCTGGCAGAAAAGCCAACAGTTTGAATTGAAATGATAGATGGGAGGGCCACGTGTTGGGAGAGAGCATGAAAATGTGAGGTTATGTCTAGGAATAACAACTGAAATATAATACAGTTGAAGTCAATAACTGAAAGATGACCTCAAAAGTGGAATTTAACTGCTCCATTCTGTAGATGGGCAGAGGCCTAGAGATTTGCCCAAGTGACTTACACAGGGAATATAACAGAATCATGGCAAAAACAAATAAGCAAAAGCTGGTACTCCACTTAATGGATGCAGGACTTTATTGTTATTATTGTTATTTTGATACCAGTCCATGGCCCAGGAATCATGAGGAAGATTGAGGCCTGTGGGTGCCCACAGGTTAGTAACCCTCAGCTCCCTGCCACCTCCCTGCACCTCCACAATCGTCTTGACTCCTTGCCCTGCTTCCATCTATGTCTTGGCAAATATATGTTCCCTCCCCCAACTCATGTGAGGCTTACCCTCACCCCTCCTCTGGACTCCACCCTCTCGATTCTCCATGCATACCTCCCTGTTTAGTCTGTGTCTACAGCTTCTCTCTGTATCAGCAAAGCTCCTATGGTTTCAAATAGGAACCCAAATTAAATGGACTTTTAAGCAAAAGACAATGGTAGTATTCAGATGTAGATAGATTGCGGTCCCAAATAATGCCAGCAGGAAATCATTTCTCTCTATCCCCTAGGGTTACTTTCCCCACTGTGTGGCCTTCGTTCTTCATTCTCAGAAGGCTTTCTTGGACACATAGCAGCTCCCAATTTATGTCCCATTATCTCTGCAACTTCTATCCCCCCAAAAAGGACTTCCTTTTCATAAAATCCCAGCAGCCTAGGACTCAGTCTTATGAGAAGGCATTGGGTCATATGTCCATCTCCAAAGGAATCACTCACTGCACCAGGGGGATGGAATATGCTGATTGGCTGGGCCTGGATCACCTACCCCTCTTAGCCAGGGAACTGGATCTAATCCAGACGTTTTGAAAGAAGAGAAAGAAGAGATGTCCCATTTAAATCAGACATTTTGAAAGAAGGGAAGGAATGCATCCTTGAAGAAAAATAAAGCCACTGTCACCAGAAGAAAAGGCAATGCCTGCTTGCTAGGCAAAAGCAGCAGCTGTCTGCACCGACTCTATCCTGGCCTTCTTTGTGCATAAATCTGCTAGGTCTTTTTCATGATAAAAATCCCCTACCTCAAATCTGGGAATCCTCCACTACTACCCTTACTACTGCTACGGCTACTGCCCTACCTTACTTTGCATACAAACACATTTTTGAAGGAGTTACCAGTTCTTCCTATTTCCACTTGATGACAATTTATTCTTTCCTCGGTTTGGTGTAATCTGGCTTCTGCTCCCACCATCCTATTGATATTTTTCTCATTGAGTCATCAATGACCTGAAAACTGCCTCCTGTCATAAGCTTGCCTCATCTTTCTTGGCCTCACCATATTATTAGGCGCTCTAACCCTTTCTCCTTTAAAAAAAAATGAAAAAATAAAATATTCAAGCAGCATCAAAAGCTACAAAGTGACATTAAGACCCCTCTCACCCATGACTCCTAGCTAGGCTTCTCGGTTCTCCTTTCCAGAGCCACCCACTGCAACCAGGTTCTTGTGTGACCTTCTAGAGAAGATGTGTTCAAGCCCAGAAACAGTCTACATCACACACAAGGATGTTAGCATGCCGTGTACAATTTCTGTGTCTTGCTTTATTCCCTTCTGTCTTGGAGACTGTTTCTTATCTGCACATCTAACCCTACATCACCCTTTGAATAACTTCCTAGTTTCATATATTCATGAATTTATCTGTAGGATAAATGCAGAGTATCTTCCCCCTTTTTAAGTCCTCTTCTACTGCATTTTTGTGACGTTGTGTGTCTGCCTTAGTCTGTTTTGTGCTGCTATGAGAATACCTGAAACTGGGGTCAGGTGCAATGGCTCATGCCTGTGATCCCAGCACTTTGGGAGGCCAACATGGGCAAATCACTTGAGCCCAGAAGTTTGAGACCAGCCTGGGGGAACATGGCAAAACTCTGTCTCTATAGACACACAAATTACAAAAATTAGCCAGGTGTGGTGACACATGCCTGTAGTCCTAGCTACTTGGGTGACTAAGGCAGGATTGCTTGAGCCTGGGAGGTCAAGGCTGCAGTGTCATGATCACAGCTTACTGCAGACTCAACCTCCCAGGCTCAAGCAATCCTCCTGCCTGAGTGACAGAGCAAGACCCTGCCTCAAAAAGAAAAGAAAAGAAAAGAAAAGAAAAAAACTGAACTTGGATAACTTACAACAAAAAGAAATTTATTTGGCTCATGGTTCTGGAGAGTGGGAAGTCCAAGATCAGGGGCTGTATCTGGGGAGGGCCTTCTTGCTGCATAGTAACCTGATAGAAGGCATCACATGGCAAGAGAGCACATGAGAGAGGCAACTTATTTTTTAAATAAATTCACTCCCACAGTAATACCATTAATCCAGTCACCTCCAAAAATTCCTACCTCTCAACACTGTTGCACTGGGGATTAATTTTCCAACATATGAACTTTGCTGGGGGACAATATATTCAAACTATATCACCACATTTGCTGATGTTCTTGCTGCCTTAACAGCCACTTCCGATAGAAATTCCAACTCCAAGAAGACTTCCAGGGACAGTTGAATTTGGAGGGTTGAGACCTGCTCATGACCCAGAAAGGGAAAGAGAAAGCTTATTTTTTATTTGGTTACAAGTGCAGTTTCTTAAAAATAACCACAAAATGCCCCCCAAATGGCATATGAAAAACAGCTCAGAGATGGTGTGTGAATCTACTTGAAATGTCTTTCTAAGGAAGTGAGGGTTTGGTGAGACTGGAAATGCATCCCTTTTGCTCCCCAGGGTACACATCTTTTTCCCATGTCCTCTAACTGGGAGACCCAGGGCCTGGCTTTGTCTTGTAGGTTGTTGCCATCATGAACCAGACTCAGTGGGAAGGTTCCTGTTCTATGTCTTAAGTAGCACTGGCCAGTCCTCATTCTGCTCGTAATTGGGATGGGAATGTGGGTAATGAGTTTGGGATGTGGCAGAGTTTACAGGACCTCTTTCAAGCCAGAGCACAGCCACACCCTATCAGACTTACTCACGGACCCGACTGGGTCAGTCAGCCCTCAGCAGCAACCACCAGCTACCATGTTAAGTATTTGATGTGCATTTTATCAACTCATTCTCGCCACACCCTACAAGAAACTTGAGCTTAGGGGACTTGGCTAACTTGCTTAAAGGTTGTATAGCTGGGAATTGTTGGAGCCAGGATTGGTACTCAGGTCAACTTAACTTTTAAGTCCATGCCACACAATCAGATACATTGTATGAAGCAATAGGATCTAATGGAAAGCCCATGAGCTTTGGAATTGAACAGGTAGGCTCTGGATCTTGGCTCTCCTACTTGACCCCATATGACTCAGAACAAATTGTTCACTCTTAAAATTATCTGTTAGGTAGAGATAATCCTTTTCCTGCCTATCTCACAGCCTTGTGGGAATCAAAGTTATAAAAAGATAGGCAAATAGAAGGGATAATTACTATTTGAGGGTGAGTTTACTTGAAGCCAGCAATGTGGGTTTAGGATGAATGGTGAAGAATAGATAAGAAAAAAAAAATGATACTCTGTTGACATGGGAAGATGTTTGAGTGTATTTCATTTAGCTTCTTTTAAAAATCAAGCAAAAGAACAGAGTCATGATTCCACCTTTGTCTAAAAACTAAAAAGCATCCATTCATCTATTTATCCAGCCTTCTAGGATACAAACCAAGATGTTAACATAATACAGAGATTTGGGGTGGCAGAATTACAAAGGATTCTTTTGTGTGCTTTAAATTTTTTTATGGCCAGGCATGGTGGCTCACACCTGTAATCCCAGTGCTTTGGGAGGCTGAGGCAGGTAGATCATGAGATCAGGAGTTTGAGACCAGCCTGGCCAACATAGTGAAACCCCGTCTCTACTAAAAATAAAAATTAGCCGGGCATGGTGGCTGGCACCTGTAATCCCAGCTACTTGGGAGACTGAGGCAGGAGAATCTCTTGAACCCGGGAGGCAGAGATTCCAGTGAGCCAAGATCGTACCACTGCATTCCAGCCTGGGTGACAGGGTGAGACTTTGGCTGAAAAAAAATATTATTATTATTATTATTATTATTATTACATTTTTTTTAGAGACAGGGTCTCACTGTGTCACTCAGGCTGGAGTTAAGTGGAACAGTCATAGCTCACTGCAGCATCCAACTCCTGGGCTCAAGGGATTCCCCCTGCCTCAGCCTCTTGAACAGCTAGGAGTACAGGCATGCACCACCATGTCTGGCCAATTTTTAAAAATTCTTTGTAGGTACAGGTTCTTGCTATGCTGCCCAGGCTGGTCTCAAACTCCTCAAGTGATCCTTTCACCTGGGCCTCCCAAAGGACCTCAAGCGATCCTCCCACCTAGGCCTCCCAAAGTGCTGGTAATATAGGCATGAGCCACCATGCCTGGCCTTGTTTCTGCAATAAATGTAGAAGACTGATAGAAGAGTCTGGATCTCTTGTTAAACCTAGGATCAAATCATGGTCAGATACTCAAACTCTCTAAACCCATTTTCTCATTGTACAGCAAGGACTTCATAGTGCTTTTGAGGGGATTAAAGAGATAATGTTTGCGAAACACTTAACACAATTTCTGGCTCATAGTTAGTGTTTAACATACACTGTGATTTGTCCATTAAATAATTTTTTGTGCCTGGGTCTTAGAAATGCAGTGGTGAATAAAACAGATGTGTCTTTGCTCTCATGTAGCTTATAGTCTAGATGAGAAATAGACAATAAAGAGTGAATGAACATGTATTAATAATTATAGATTGAGATATGCCAGATCTTACTTCTGTGAAAGAAATGAACAGAGTATCTTGATAGAGAACAACAGGAGGGGAGGATGGGGGATGCACTTTATTTGAAGGTGATCTGGAACACCTTCTCTGACAAGGTAGCATTTAAACTGAGATCGGAGGAAATCAAGACACTGAATTTTTTTTTAATGAAAATTAAGAAAAGCAAAAGCAAACAAAACAGACTTAGTATCAAACCCAGAAGACCCCTCTCCTGCTGACTTCCTCCCTAAATAAACATAAGAGATAAAAGATTCCTTATTGTAAGGGACTTTCATTAGTAGCAGAAAAAGAAGACTTGAATCTTTCTTTTTTCTGCCCAAGCCCAGATCATGCTGATTACCTGACTCTGTTTGAAAGAAAAGCCTTGATCCACAAATGACTTTTTAAAATGATCAAATGTGTGTGCGGCTTCATGCAACTGATTCTCCCTGGGTGGGTCACTCCTGTGTTCAGCTGTGGGAAACTGGAAGGCATAGAGATGAGCCTGCATTTCACTGGATGCACACATTTGAAAAAGAAAGACATCTTTGTCTTTTTGCCTAGACTCTGTAGCTTGGACATCTTTTCACCGTGACCTTCTGGTCTTTTATCATCAAGGTGCCCTGGTGTTTTGATGGAGGCTGGGCAGGTAGCTCCCCTGAGCCACTAGCCTCATGTTATCAAACTCGGCTAGGCAACAGACAGCAGGGAGGAGGAGCCTTATCCTCTCCTCCATCTTACCCTGTCCATACCCTCTTTTCACCTCCATTTCTTCTCCAGCCTCTTTCTTTTTCCTCCTCCAAATAAGTGATGTCTCTCCTGCAGGTCCTACTCAAGTGAGAATCGCTTCCTCCAGACAATGTTCCTGACCCTTCTAGGGTTTCTTTCCTCTATGCTCAATGGCAGCACCTGTCCCATGGTCCCATGCAGTGGCCTGTGTTTGCATCTGTGTCCTCTGCTAGACCTTAAGCTCTATGAGGACAAGAGGTACCCTCTTATGTTTCACCAGTGTCGGGCATACTGCTAGGCAGAGGATGGACAAGACCCAAATATTAGCTTTCCTCATCATCCATTAGCACCAAAATGCACATTGAGGCAGTCACTTGTTTTAGAATATTTTTTTGTTTCATTTTGTTTCATTCCAGCCCTGTTACCCAGGCTGGAATGCAGAGGCATGATTACAGCTTGCTGCAGTCTCGACCTCCTGGGCTCAAGCGATCCTGACTTCAGCTTCTCAAGTAGCTGGGACTACAGGCATGTGCCATCATGCCCTGATAAGTTTTAAAGTTTTTTTTAGAGACAGGGTCTTGCTATGCTGCCCAGGCTGGTCTCGCACTCCTGGCCTCAAGCAATTCTCCTACTGTCTTAGAGCATTTTACTAAGATGAAGCATATTAAATAGCATCAGGCTAACAACAATTTACCCAAATACTCCCATTCTCTTTATTTCTATTTTTCAATTTCTTCCATGATAATTGCTCTCTCATTTAAAATAGCTTTCACGGCTTCTTTTATTACAAAATAATAATAATATCTGATTGTTATGCAAATTTTAAAAACGTAATCAAGCATAAAGGGAAAAAGGAAAAACTTAAAACCATCTGTAATTCTTCTAATCTGTAAATAAAGCCTATATATAAAATGTGTACAGATATTACATATACATTTGTGTATATAATTTATAGAATGGGAACATATTGTACACACTGTTAGTAATTATATATAACTATGTCATTTAATATTCTTCTACATCTTCTTTTAATTTCTAAGAGTGCTTTTCATGGTAATACATCAGATAGATGTATCATTATTTATTTAACTGTTTTCCCTATTGGTCCATAGTAGATTCCCAATTTTTTTTTCTCTAATGATTCTTTGATGAACACTCTGTATCTTGATGGGATAAACCCAGGAGTATAGAGGAGAGGTCAGGAAAAACCTCGTGGAGGAAGCGACACTGTTCTGGAGACAGAAAGGATACACAGGAGATGGCTGGATGAACAGGGAAGGAGTGGGAGGCAAGTGTTCCTGGCAGAGGAGAGAGCCTGTGCAAAGGCTTGAAGTCACCTCCAAGAGTTCATGAGTGTTTCAGGAACTGGAAATATTTCAGTACGTCTCAGGGAGTTGGGGAATATGGGCAGGGAAGGGGCTGTTGACCAGATGTCCAGGAACAAGTCCTAAATGGCCCCTTAAGCCATGCTAAGAAGTGTGGGCTTTGGGCAATGGGGAGCTATTATAGATAAGAGCAAGGAAATGGCATACACTGGTCAGCATCTTTTTTTTTTTTTTTTTTTTTTTTGAGATGGAGTCTTGTTCTGTCACCAGGTTAGAGTGCAGTGGCATGATCTCAGCTCACTGCAGCCCCCACCTCCTGGGTTCAAGCAATTCTTCTCCCTGAGCTTCCCAAGTAGCTGGGTCTACAGGTACATGCCAACACCCTCAGCTACTTTTTGTATTTTTAGTAGAGATGGGGTTTCACTATATTGTCCAGGATGGTCTCCATTTCCTGATAGGTCAGTATCTTTAAAAGATTCCTTTAGCTGGGCATGGTGGTGTGCAGCTGTGGTCCCAAACTACAAAGGCAGGAGGATTCCTTGAGCCCAGAAATTCAAGGTGGCAGTGAGCTATGATCATACCACCTCACCCCAACTTGGGCAACAGAGCAAGACCTTGTCTCAAAAAAAAAAAAGAGATCCTTGTGGCAGTGGTGACCAAGCCAACTCCACGTTCAGCAGAAAGACTCTGTTATTAACACAATGAAACAGACATTTTAGAAGAAGAGAGAAAGAAAAAGAGCTTATGTGTAGCAGGTCACAGATAAGCTTTTCAAGCTGTTTAGATTCTTAAATTCAGGAGTGTGATTCAACAAGTCAACCTTCTTACTCCTGTCCTTAATCCTGAAAGAGGTGCTTGTGGTTTAAATAACCCAGTTGGTTTCTGGCCCTCATTCCTATTCCAGGAGCCTCATTGGTGTACCCTGAGGGCAAAGGGGTTAGATTTTGTTTTCTTTTCTTTTTTTTTAAGCTGAGTGAGGCTGAAGTGTTCACTTAAGACAAGCCAGAGAGGCAGGTGCAATCCACGGTGTGTTTGTAATTAGATCACAGCCACCGAGCTGCCCGTACTTCAAGGACACAGCAGGCGGGAAGCTGATCTGGGCTGTGTCTCCCAAGGGCTGACGTCTCCATTTAGGGAGCCTTCCTGAAGCTAATGGTCAGTGACAGCTCCATTTGAGAAACACAGAAACACTTAACAGGAGGCTGTGATCTGCCAGACTCACCCACCCCCCACCCACAGTCCCCTCCCCGACCCTTCCGCCGCTGTAAGCTGCTGATTAGCAGGGAAATCATGCTCCCTCTGTATCGTGCCCCCTTGGTTAACCCCTGTTCTTGCGTCTACTCTGTGCCATCTCACTTAAAGATTTCATTGTTCGCCGAGGCAGGAGGGAGCGGGGAGAGGGGGAGAGAGGTTGTGGAGCTGCCAGAAGCTGTTTCACTGTCTCCTACCACAGCCTCTGGGGAGGCCCAGGCGAAGCAACAGCCTTCTGGTGTGGATGGGAAATTGATGTTTTTTTAAAGAAAAATGGTCCCCGAAGACACCCCGTGTTTCAGTTAATGTGCTTCCTATGCCGGCTGGCTTGGGTTTCAACACCCAGGCCAAAGAAAAACACCCAGAGTTCTGCCTTCTAGCCACACCAGGATGCCATACCAGCAGTCCCTACCACCAGCACCTCTTTATTCTTGGCCCCACCTTCCTTTTCTGTAGTCCTAGCCATCATCCCTCTCCTGTGGATGACTGCAGCAGTCTCTCCCTGATGCCACGGCCACCAGTCTAGCTCCCCGAACCTCTGCAGTCCCCACACTGCAGCCTAGAGGACTCCTTGACATGTCTGCTGGAATCTCGAACTTATCACAAAGGAAAGCAAGTGCTCAATTTCCCTCTCAAATAGGCTCTACTCCTCGTATTCCTCTCTCACTAAATGGCTCAGGCCAAAAATGTCAGGGTCACCCACAGCTCCTCTCCTTCTCTCATACCCCACACCCGATCCATCAACAAATCTTGTCATTTCTGAATTCAGAACATACGCCATATCTGAATGCATCTTTCCATCCCCTACCAATCACCTTCCTTCAAGCCCCCATCATTCTTACCTGGATTATTGTAACCACCTCCTCACTGGTAGCACTTTTTCCATTATTGTACCTCGCTCATTTAATCCATCCTTGTACACCACACCAGTGATCCTGTTTAATAAATGTAAGTCAGGGCCAGGCTTGGTGACTCACACCTGGAATTCCAGCACTTTGGGAGGCTGAGGTGGGAGGATCACTTGAGGATAGGAGTTTGAGACCAGCCTGGGCAACATAGCAAGACCCACCACCACCCTGTGTCTACCAAAAAAAAAAAAATTTAAATTAGTCCTGCGTGGTAGTGCACACCTGTAGTCATAGCTACTCATAAGGCTAAAGTGGGAGGATCACTTGAGCCCAGGAGTTTGAGGCCACAGTGAGCTGTGATCATGCCTCTGGCTCAAGCTTGAGCAACAGAGCAAGACCATGTCTCTAAAAAAAAAAAAACCTATAAAAACAAAACATAAGTCATCATATCATTCAGCACTCAACATTCTCCACCAGTTTCTCATCGAGCTGAGATGAAAATCTACTGTCCTTACATGGCCATCAAGGAACCCTGCTCTGGCTCCTGGCCCACTCTGACCCCTTGGTCACTCTGCTCTGGCCATTCTGACCTCATTGCTGCCTGGCGACTCTGCCAGGTGAGCTCTGTCTCAGGGTCTTTGAGCTTGTGGCTCCTTCTGCCTGGAATGCCTTTCCTCCTGACATCCAAAGGGCACCCTCTCTCACTCCACTGAGGTCTTGCTCAAAGGCCATTTCCTCCAAGCTGAAAATGGCATCACTCTCACTCCAACCCCTGGCCTGGCTTTCTTTTTCTGTTTTCTTTTCTTTCTTTCTTTTTTTTCTTTTTTTTTTTTGAGACTGGGTATCACTCTGTCACCCAGGCTGCAACCTCTGCCTCCTGGGCTCAAGCGATTCCCCCACTGCAGCCTCCTGACTAGCTGGAACCACAGGCGTGCACCACTACACCCAGCTAATATTTGTATTTTTGGTAGAGACAGGGTTTCACTATGTTGCCCAGGCTGGTCTTGAACTCCTATCCTCAAGTGATCCTCTGATCTCAGCCTCCCAAAGTGCTGGGATTACAGATGTGAGCCACCCCGCCCTGCCTTGGCTTTATTTTTCTTAACATCACTTATCTCTATCCGACACTAAAATATATATTTACATTTATAGTTACATTCTTGTTTGTTTGTTGTCTCTCTTCCCCAGTAGAATGTAAGTTCCATGAAGCATGGATTTTGTATCATTTTCTGCTAGCACAGAACCAGGCATATAGTAGGTACTCAATAAATCTATCTTGAATGAGAAAATGAATAAACAAATGAATGAATCTGGACAGTAAGCTTAACCACACTGAGTTTACCCTAAAGGTCATCCTTCTGTGGGATTTTCCCTCTACTGGCCAGCAGAACAGACTTCAGGTCTTGATACTGTGTCAGAGAGTTCTCATTTTCTGAGACCTGAAGCCAAGACAACAAACAGCAGAAACAATTGAGCTTGGAATGACAAATAGGTTTCCTTAAGTCTGACAAGAGTCTTTTTAAAAATTCAAGACTGTTTCCTTAGTATTTAAAACTTAAACACCATGAAAATGCCTTATTATAGGAAACACATGCTGTCTGTCTGTAGGGATTTGGAGTAGAAGTGGGAAGTAAATAATACTTGGAGCTATGATGCATTGAGCACATACTCACTGCCTGTTGCTTGCGTTCTCTCATTTTATGTTCATATCACAACCCCAATGCAATAGGAGTTAGAATTGCTCTTGTTTTACAAAAGGGGGAACTGAGACTTGCAGTAAGTTGCCCAGAGTTGCACAGATAGTGGGCAGCATAATGCTGGGATTTGAATTCCGTCTACAGACTCCTGGCCTTAAGGAGTGAGCAGAAGGCAGAAGCTCTTGGAGACCTAAGTCTCTCACATGTGCATCAAATACTTTTGCTTCCGTTACAAACAAAAAGGCTTTGAAGGTGAGCCCCCACCTCTTGACTTTCTCAATGTACCTTCACTCTTCCAGTGGCTGATGTTCAGGGGCAGCCCTCCATTTCTCATCAGTATCGCCCCAGTTGCCAACTGCAGTGAGCCATTGTCAGCAACTCTCCTGTTTGACCTCTTCAAGATATTTTAGTTATCCTAATGCTCTTCTCCTGGGAATCCTCTCAGTCCTTAGCTTGTCTCATACTATTCTTTCCTGGTTCTCCTCCTGCTGTCCTTAGATACTTGAAGGGACATTTTTATCATGGGCAAATGGAAGTAAAATAGTGATTTCACAGAGTTGTTACATGAATTGAAAAGGTCATGTATGCAGAAACGCTTGGCAAATGTCTGTTGCATTGAAAGTGCTCACTGGTTTTTATTACTCTTGTTATCTCTGTCCACTCCCATATTCTTTGCTTTAAAAAATGGTTTTTCAAGGCCTCTCCCCCGAGTTGCTGAACCTGTGTGTTGTTTTTGGTTTGGTTTGGTGTTGGTGTTTTGTTTGTTTTTTTTCGAGGTCTCATTCTGTTGCCTTGGCTGGAGTGCAGTGGTACAATCTCTGCTCACTGCAACCTCCACCTCCCAGGCTCAAGCAATTCTGTCACCTCAGTTTCCTGAGTAGCTGAGACTGCAGACATGCACCATCACACCCAGCTAATTTTTTAAGGACAGGGTTTTGCTATGTTGTTCAGGCTGGTCTTGAACTCATGACCTCAGGTGATCTGCCCAGTTTGGCCTCCCAAAGTGCTGGGATTACAGTTGTGAACCACCACCTCCAGCCCAGAACCTATGCTTCTGACTCCCTCCAGTCGTCGCCTGGACTTTCACTAGCCCCTCAAAGTCATTGTCCAAAATGGCATTAATCATCTTTCTCAGTTCTCCACTTTCTCTGTCTCAGTTCATACAACTACAGTCTCTGTCATTCAAACCAGAGACTTCATCATCCCCATCCTTGTCTTCCTGGCGGCCCCTTTCCCACTCCATTTGTCAGTGAGCCACCAGTCTGTCCACTGTGCTTGTAAAAATGGAGACAGGAACTTGGATTCTGACGTCAGATGGACCTGGTTCATCCTGCAGCTCTGCTATTGGTTCACTGTGTGACCTTGAAAAAATTACATAATCTCCTTGGCCTCAGTTCCCTCATCTATAAAATGGAGATGATACTAATACCCACTTCATAGGGCCATTGGGAAGATTAAGGTAATGCAAATAAAGAACTTTCCAGTAAAGAGCATTTTGTCCTAGCATATAGCAAATGCATAATAAATATCAGCAGTCATAATTATTATTACTCCTATTACTATTATACTATTAGCTTTTGGCTACCTCCTATAGACACAGTGTTTGAAACACATAGAGCTTTTGTGCAAATGGGTTTTGCTGGCCAAGAACAAGGAACACCAGATTTAGTGATTTACCCCTTCTCATTAGGTGGGAATTAGTATGTACCTGTGTAGGCACTCATGCATGCATGTACCTATGCACACACATGTACATACACATGTATGTTATAATTCTGGCTCAGATAGGGATCTATAGGGGTCTTTTTTATTTAAAAAGAACAGCAGGATGAGTGAGAGATGGCAATGATTTTCTCTCTAGAACCCGATTGCTTCACCAAACAATGGTTTATATTTCCTCCCATATTCCTCCTTCCTATTTGGAGAGGGGATGGCTGAATTTACCTCCTGGCACTTTGTACTTAATGGTCAATGACTGATCCAGCTAACCAGGGGCCTTGTGGTTGCCCAGGCACTGCAAGCATCAAACCCAGATCTTCAGTTGGGATCTTCCTCCATTGACTGGAGTTTATAAATTCTATTCTGTTGAATTGGAAAACATCCACGGCTCCTGATTAAGAGCTGGAGGACAGCACTTTGAGGGGTCTGCTGCTATAAATATTGGGATCTCCCAGGTGATGTATAAATGGATCATTACTTTGCATCTTGCACCACCTGAAACATCTCAGGTACCTTAATCCCATGTTTTCCAACAGATGAGCTTGGCTGACTCCTCGGGATGGGTTGGGGGAACATGCCACATGCCTCTGGCCCCACCATCTCATGCCTTTGCCATCCATCTCCTGACTGCCCAGAGGACACCAGGAGCAGCTCATGAGCTAAAAATACTGAAGGTTGGGAACCCAAGGTCATGCATCCAAGGTCATGAGAATTTTGCATTTTATGTTGCTCTCATTTCTGATCATTGAAACAACCTCTCTGAGTTTCTGAAAGGGAAGGGATTGGAGAAAAGCACACCCAATTATGCTAGGTTCTGTTTTATTTTGGCTTTGTTTTTGTTTTTTTTTCCCACCCACCACAAGTTCTTTTCTTCCCCTCTCATAGTGTGGGCGAAATGCTGAAAACTTCGACCGATTTTTCACCCGCCATCCACCAGTCCTAACACCTCCCGACCAGGAAGTCATCAGGAATATTGACCAATCAGAATTCGAAGGATTTTCCTTTGTTAACTCTGAATTTTTAAAACCCGAAGTCAAGAGCTAAGTAGATGTGTAGATCTCCGTCCTTCATTTTTGTCATTCAAACTCAACGGCTATTGTGGTGACATTTTTATGTTTTTCATTGCCAAGTTGCATCCATGTTTGGTTTTCTGACGAGACTAGAGTGACAGTGTTTCAGAACCTAAATGTCCTCAGGTAGTTTGGAAGCATCTCTGTGAGATGGGATTATGCAGATGGCCTATGGAAAATGCAGCTGCATAATTAACACATTATCAAAGTCCTCTTACAATTTATTTTCCGCAGCATGTCAGCTAAGTAGACCCAATGGGGAGAGAAAATGCCTGCTTTCTCTCCCTCTTTTTCTGCACTGCCATATTCACCCCCAACCATCCAATCTGTGGATAATTGGATGTTAGCAGTATTCTTCTACTTCCGGGTCTGGAGCTTGGCTTGTATCCAAGTGTATGGTTGCTTTGCCTAAGAGGAATCCCTCTATTTCACCTGTTCTGGAGGCACCAGACCTTGAAAAGAACAGGCTCAAAATAAAATGTTATTTGTCTGTTTTTTTTTTTTAACTCAAAGTTAAGATGATCGAAGTTCTTCTAAAATTCCAAGAATGTGCTTTTAGACAGTCTCAATCTAAAAGCACTTCAAGGGGTCAAAGGGCAACCAGTGTGGGTGCTACCTCAATGTTGTAGTTTCTGATACTTTATGTCTTTGATCACCTTCATCCCCAAACTACTTGAAAAGGGCATTGAGCACCACTCCCTGAAACAATAGTCACTCTAGCAAGGCCCCCAGCGGGCCCTGGTTTTACATTACATTTCAAACTTTATTTGCTTTGGGGTTTTGTTTCTGTTGTTGTTTAAATGCAGAAAAAAAAAAAAACCCGAAAAAAACAAAGGTGACTCACATTGTTACACATGCTTTAAAATATGTGTTCAAATGTTATTACCGCAATGACGACCTGCTTTGATTTAACCAAGAAGATGGCTGCGGAGCCTAGCAGACTCCTGTCTGTGGGAATGGGATTTGTCTAGGTTTGTTGCTGGCTTTAGAAAGCTAATTACGTGCTCTGAAAAAGGCACTGTTTCTTGAAACAAAGATGGTTGTATCCCTCACTTTGATGTTGTTTTGCAAGATGTTTGTGGAAATGTTCATTTGTATCTGGATGTCTGTTACGTGCCATTTTTCTTCTAGCATCAAGATACAATAAAAAAAAAAAAAGAAGAGGAAATGATATTTCAAGGAACACTGATCTTTTTGAAAAACATGGACCTAAACTACAAAGTGGGAACTGAGAAGGGAACTCAGGAGAAAGGAATTGACTGTGGAGCTTTGATCTTGGCCCGTGTTCAGCCACTCAGAGAGGCGGGGACTGTGGCCCATTCAGGGACTGCTGGTGGCCTATAGTGGGGTGGGATAACCTGGCCAGAGCCACCAAGGATATTGGAGCCCAAAACCAAGTTTAGAGACCAGCTGGGAATGTGAACAGGGCTCTTAATTTTCTTATCAAAGTCACCACTCCTCCCAGCTTGAACTAAATATTCTTTCTAGCAAGCAGCTTTGTGAGCTCCCTGAAGCCCAAGGAAACCCTTGGGTGGGAGAAATTTCATTTCTGTCTGAGCGGATTAAGACAGCAGGTGACTCCTCCTCCCTGCCTGCTGTGTCCTGCTATTCTCAGGCAGCTCTAAAGAGAATTCTTATCACAGTCCAAGTGATTTCCAGAAGTTTCAGGGCTTCTGAGAGGCCACCAAGGGAACTTTAACAACTTGACAAATGTCCTTGAAGTAAGATGTCTCATCTTTAAGGAAAGTGGGGTTTGGATTTCTGTTTAGGCAAAGTCTCCTGCAGCTCATCCCTGTGTGTCCTCTTCTTGCTTCAGGCTTGGGGACCGTCCCTGCTGTGCCCATTGTGGTGGCAGTTGGGACCTAAGGTGAAGCAAACTTGAAGTTCTAATGGACAAGTTTAGGCAGTTAGAGAAGGAGGGAAATCAGAGCAAAGCCCCCTCACTTTGTTGTTGAGAAACTGGCATCTGGAGAGAGGAAGGAACTTGCCCAAGTTCAATCAGCTGGGATAAAAACCTGGGTGTCCTGATCCTCAGTGCAGGGCAGTTTCTGCTCTGTAGCAAAGCAACAGGCATCTCTGAGCCAGGCCCACCGACAGGCAAGATTTGAGGTCCCTCATCTGGTTGTTGGATCGTGATCTCATTTTGCTCGGACATGCTCTCAGGAAGACAAAAACCGTGGAGAAACACTAGGCCATTGAGGAATGATCCAAGACAACTTTAGAAAACAATGTAGGATGTTTGGAAAGAGAAAGAAAAAAAGAAAGAAAAAGAAAGGAAAGAGAGAAGGAAGGAAGAGAGGGAGGGAGGAAGGAAGAAAGAAAAAGAAAGGAAGGAAGAAAGGAAGAGAAAGAGAGAAAGAAAGAAGAGAGAAAGAAAAAAAGGAAGGAAGGAAGATAGTGCATATCTATATACACTGCACTCTACATTTTCCAAAGTCTTGCCATTATTTTTCAAAAGTTTAATAGTTTGCAGAAATATTCAAGCCAAATTCTCTTTTCCCCTAGCACACCATCCTGAGGGTTGGTTAGAGAAACCTTCCGTGGAAAGTCAGAATTTCTACCACTTCCTTTTCTATCCACACTTCCAGTGCAGAAGAAACTGAGAAACAGAGATTTTTAAAGAAAGAACAGGGCCACATCCACAAGGGCCTTCTTAGGGAATTAACAGGAGGTTAGTAGAATTAATAACTCTCCTCGGATGAGTGCAACTGTTCTCACGTGGCTTCAGATGCTGTCAACCTCAAAGAAATGATCTCAACAGAGAGGCTCATTCTCTTTCAACTTCTACGGTAAAATCCAGGAGTATTTTCTCTGGGGATCTGCCCACAGGACAAAGCCCATAAAGGCAAGTCCTGTCTATGCCATGTGGTCATCTGAAGCATTAGCCATCGCCAGCACAACAAAGCAGGCAGGACTTTCCAGGTTGGGGCTGGTCAGAAGGGAATCTTTGCTAAGATGCCCACAGGCAGGGAAAGCGAAGTAGGGTTGATGAGACCAGGGAGACATAATAAAAAGGCAGCTTTGTGTCATCTAGCTCCAAATATACCTGCCTTTTAGCCCACACACTGTCCTGGAGCTCTCAGACCTTTAAGACCCCTAATACAATTCAGTTTATACAGAGGTTCAAAAGGGACAGTGGCCCATCTGGGAGACCTTTAGGATCAATGGGAATAAATTCCATTGTTTTGCCTCAGAGTAAAGTCCCTGGCTCGGGGTTAATTACAGGTTGCAGAAAGTACAGAGGCATATCATTAATCAAATCAAGTCTTCCTTCATTCCACAAATAATTACAACAGCCTACTGTGTGCCAGGCACTATTCTTGGCACTGGAAATACACTGGTGAAAAGCGGACAAGGACCCTGTTTATTGTTTCTCACCAAGAAATTCTACAAGAATATTGTTTCTTGGAGAGAAACAATAAATAAACAAGACAATTTCTAAAGCAGTCAAGATAATTAAAGGATGCTAAAGTGTGACTTGTGAGGATTGGGAGAGAGATGCACAGATAATATTAAAGGAAGAGGAGGCAGTTGAGTCTTGCTGTGAACACCAGAAGTGACACACCGAGCGCCTGGGGAATGGAAACTCCTATAGCACCCACAGGCTAACAGCAGGCAGGACAAGACAAACAGGGCAGGTGGGATGTGGCAGAGATGGGCCCCAGCCAGGAAACAGCTCCGTCAGCATCTTAGCCAGCTCCACTCTGGCCATGTGTACTTCTGAGACCAGTGTGTCCACCTCACTCCCACACCCCCACACAAACACGGCAAGAGTAAGGGGAGAACTCCATGGAGACATTTTACCTATCTCAGGGGAACAACCACAAAGAATCAAGTCTTGTAAAAGGCATTTTACAAAGGGGAGTGAACCCAGCAATGAGAGATCCTTAACAGCTAGTGCCCATTAGGGGGCTAAACCTAAAGCCTGGCTGGTGATGGCTCAAATGCTAATGAGTCAGTCAATCCTCCCCGATGCCCTGGCCTTTATAATCTGACACAACTTTGGCTGCAGCTTGGGAATGTGCAGGGTACCAGCGAATCCAAGGTGTTCTTCTCTGGTTGTCCTGTGATAAAACAGCCATTGGGTTGTCCCCCTAGTCTGAGGGACTGAGATGAGGCCTATGTAGCAGCAATGTGGTCAGGTAAAAATCAGAAACTCACTGCATTCTTGGGCAAGTCCTCCTGCCTGCTTGTGCCTCAGTTCTCTCATATGTCAAATATAGGAGGTGAGGACTCCAGCTCTACTTGCCCCCAGGTGGGTGTGGTGATGATGGGGAAAGACGAGAGGCTTGCAAGGACCCTGAAGAGGTCGGAGCATCATACAGACTTCTTTGTTAGCCCATGTTCTGATGTTCCCTGGTGAGCCTTGCCCCAAACAATTGCTAGTAAATGGGGGGTTAATTTCTTTCCCTACTGAAAAAAAAAAAGATGAAATGCCAGACTCATTAGGATAATTGAGTTGCTTTGAGTTTGTTTTTTGTCTTGTTTTGTTTTAAAGATGACTTTACACACCTTCCTTTAAGCTTTAGATTTTGTCTCTTAGTTTGTTGACTAGATACTTGCTATAAATGTCTTTGAAGAGAATTTCTACCTGATAAAGACTCAATTCTAGTCTGTGGGTGGATTTTTGAGCTGACACTGGTCAATTCCTTTCATAAGCAGTGATCTGATTTCTCCACATGGCCATTCTGCCTTCTTGGGGGCAGAGTAGATGGGCCGCGCAGTTCACCTCTTCAAAGTAAGAGGTCTCCTAGCCACCTGGGTCACTACTGAATGGTTTTCTCCAGGATGTTCTACCTAATGATTATTTCTACAACATTAAGCATAGTAATAAGTAGCTTCCAGTTCAATTCATCCTAAAGCCAAAGAAAATACAATACCACACACATGCCACTTTATGGCAATTCTTAAAGAAATTCAATGACTTATTTCTTTTCTTAGAAAATTTCTGCCATGTTTCTATCCCCAAGCCAATATACAATGTGAAATGAAAGCTAGTAGTTGTAGCTGCTAAAAATTTTCAGCACAGGGCTCTTTCTGACTCTGCTCATGAGATGGCATCAGCCACCTGATGACTGGCGTGTCTTGGTCCTGTTTCCTTCTTCTTATGCTGTGTTAATGTGTTTACTTTCCATTTGGCAGAGAGACAAGAGAGACACCTCCAACTTCGACAAAGAGTTCACCAGACAGCCCGTGGAACTGACTCCCACTGATAAACTCTTCATCATGAACTTGGACCAAAATGAATTTGCTGGCTTCTCTTATACTAACCCAGAGTTTGTCATTAATGTGTAGGTGAATGCAAACCCCATCACTGAGCCTGGGGTGTAAGACTTCAGGCCAAGTGTACATATCAATTCTAGTCTTCCAGGATTCACGGTGCACATGCTGGCATTCAACATGTGGAGAGCTTGTCTTAGAGGGCTTTTCTTTGTATGCGTAGCTTGCTAGTTTGTTTTCTACATTTGAAAATATTTAGTTTAGAATAAGCGCATTATCCAATTATAGAGGTACAATTTTCCAAACTTCCAGAAACTCATCAAATGAACAGACAGTGTCAAAACTACTGTGTCTGAAACCAAAATGCTTCAGTATTTGTAATTTTTCAAGTCAGAAGCTGATGTTCCTGGTAAAAGTTTTTACAGTTATTCTATAATATCTTCTTTGAATGCTAAGCATGACTGATATTTTTAAAAATTGTGAGTAAGTTTTGCAGTTACTGTGAACTATTGTCTCTTGGAGGAAATCTTTTGTTTAAGAATTGATATGATTAAATGAATTAATATATGCAAGCTCTTGTTTATATGTCTTTTCTTAACTGGACCATGTTACAGATGTTACAAACTGAAGATCCAGTTTGTGGCCAGTAGATAAGCTTAATTTTACTCATATGGAATTTTATTTAATTGAAACCATTGTGAACGTGAAAAAAATAGGATACTTTACATAAATTCCTGGAATTTCAGATTCTCTTGAAAAAAGAAACAAAAGACTAGCAGCTCTGAGCCTGTTTCCATGAGGAAATAATTCTATAGAACTGAGAAATGGTTGCCTCCTATAAAAGTAGTGTGTGTTCTCATTTTGCCACAGTCTCCACCACCCCCTATTGTCTTATACCCTCCATCCACTTCCCTGGCTGCTGTAACCACTTGAGGTCGAGACCTTTGTTATTTGTGAGTCACAGGTTTGAGGACCTTAATATTTTCTTGTGGCCATAATCAGGGTATGTGTGCAGCCATCCGCCCAATGTGATTCGTGTTTATTAAGCCCTCAAGCACAAGATACAAAAGATTTTATTTCAGCCATGACAAAAGTCAGGAAAGAGTCTGGTGTCAGTACAGAGAGAACCCTTTGTTTGTTGTCCATGAGGATGCTGCTATTTGTAAGACTACTTTCCTTTTACTTATATTCTCCTAATTTAGCTTAGCACCTGCCAAAAAATGGGGGATGTAAGCCCTTTTGTTTTTCAAAAGCTTGTCCAGGGAGGCCCAAGAGAGGAGGGAGAAATAAGAGAGATTGCTTCTAAACCCTGCTGGCATGATAAGGAGCCACATTCTCTCAGAGCAGAGTGGCACAGTACTGAATCACTGAGTGTCATCCTGATACCTTCTTCTCTGAATGAAGTCATGCTTCTATTTTCTTTTCAAAAGATATAGTAATCCAATATGTAGCACACGCCTTTGTAGCTGCTAAGGCTAGTGGGTAGGAGAAAAGAGCAAACCTGTTCACGCTACGTATATTATGACTCTCTACAGAGTGTATTCATCTCTTTCATTCTTGAAAGAGCCTCAGTAAATGGAGCATTGGGAAGATGCAGTGAATCCATTGATCTTACCTAGTGCACTAATCTTTGGAGAATTTTAGAAACTCTGCCAGTTAAAGTTGCCTGAAGCCAATTTAAACTTCAGGAAGAAATTGTGTCCTATGCATCACATTTAGAAAACAAAAATACCTGGGATTCTACAGATGTTTGACCGTGCATTCCACTTAAGACAGTATTATATAGAAGAGGTTACCATTGCTGCCTCTTATTCCTCCTCCTTCTGTGCCAGCTCCTCAAAATTTCCCCCTCTGCTAGATATAAACTCATCTTTCATTTAATAAATATTGGGCCCCGACTCTAAGCCAAGCACAGTTCTGTGTGCTGGTGTTATAGAGACCGATAAGATAGTCCAGATTCCCACTGGTAGGAATAACATGGCTGCAGAAATCCCAGCCTCTCATCCTCCTAGGATCATGTCCAGTGAGAAAGAGTGGGAGCTCCTATAAAAGTATTGTAGTTTACTCCAGTTGACTCAGCCTGGTCACATGCACATTCCTGAGCCAAGCACTGTGGGTGGAGAGGGGAGGCAGGTGAGGTGCTTTGATTGGCCAAATCTAAATTGTATTAGTTAGCTATTACTGTGTAACAAGTTACCCCCAAACTTTAAAACAATGAACATTTATGACCTCTCAATGTCTGTGGGTCAGGAATCTGGGTATGGCTTAGGTGGTTTAAAGTCTCTCATGAGAATGTGGTCAAGCTTTGCCCAGGGTTGCAGTCACACCTGAAGTTTCAACTAGGGGAAGATGGGACTCACTGCCAAGCTTACTTACATGGTTGATTGCAACCCCAATTCCCCACTTCATAGGTCCCTCCATAGGGCTGCCTCTGGACATGGCAGCTGGCTTCTAGGGCACATGATTCAAGTGAGAATGCCCAATTTGGAAACCACAGTGTTTTTGCAATCTAATCTCAGAAGTGGCATCCTATCATGTTGCTGTTTTCTGTTCTTTACAAGCAAGTCAGTAAGTCCAGCCCATGCTCAAGGGCAAGGGATTGTCTAAGGTGAGACTATTGGAAAGTGGAAGTCTTTGGGGACCATCTTACAGAAGTCCATCACATATAGCATGAACTGCATCTCTGCAGCTAGGATTAGAATGCCACCCAAAACATAGGAACTAGGAATATGTGAAGAACAGCTCTCTGAAGTTATTCTTGGAACAAAGGGGATGTATGCCCAGGAAGGAAACTACGGTGGTAGATCCTTTGTAGATGGGAATTTGGGACTACTCCAAAGATTTTTGAAGCTATGATGTATGAGAGATGAGCCAACAATGACAAACAATTAAAGGAGTGGTTCACCTGGCATTACATTGGTCCACAGTAGTCTCCACTGTTTCATAGCCAAGCTCACCACCCAAGGCAAAGACCTGAACTGGGTCTTCTGATGAGTTATAGTTCTTTGCCCTCAAGAGCTTAAAACACACCAAGAAGATGAGTTAGAGGAAACATACACATGGGGTAAGTCTACATCAATTATTGGGCACTAAGTAACAAACCACCTCACAAACTAATGGCTTAATAAAAACAACCACTTATTTAGCTCACAATACTGGTGTTTCTGGCCTGGACTCCCCAGTTTGTCTCTGATGGACTTGCCTGTATATCTTCAGTCAACTGGAAGGTTATCTGATGACTGGAGCATCAAAAAATAAGACAGATGGAAAGAAATTGCCAGGAATAGTCTGGACTTTCCCACAGTCAGATTCTTCAATCTCAACATATAAAGGCATGGTACCAGAGTTTAGGCTTGTCAACTGGATGACCGCAGACAACTTAAGAACTTCAAACCCATGAGGACAAATTTCTCAAATCCTCAGAGCTTATTCCTGCTACTATTCTTTCCTCCAACCTCACATACAAGCTCAGATGCTGGTGAAATCAAGAAGAAATGCAAAGCAAGATAAACAGGAGCCAAATATGGGATACTCAATCCAGTTCCACCTGCCATGTCCTTTGCAGGACATAGATGGAGCTGGAAACCATTATCCTTGGCAACCTAACAAAGGAACAGAAAACCAAATACCACATGTTCTCATAAGTGGGACCTAAATGATGTGAACAAATGGACAAATAGAGGGGAACAACACACACTGGAGCCTATCAGATGATGGTGGAGGGTGGGAAGAGGGAGAGGATCAGGAAAAATAACTATTGAGTACTAGGCTTAATACCTGGGTGACTAAATAATCTGTACCACAAATCCCCATGACACAAGTTTATCTGTGTAACAAATCTGCACATCTACCCCTAACTTAGTAAAAGTTTAAAAAGCAAAATAAATAAATACCCTAAAGCCCAGTACCTCAGGTGCTATATCTTTGCTTGTTTTGATGTGAGACTACGTTGACCTACACAGAATTCTCCTGCTTATCACTTCTTAGACAAGTAATATTAGCTCCAAAACAGAATCCCAGTTTCCAAAAACAACAAGGTTTTAGCTCTAGGGGACTTGACCAATAAGTGAACCACACTCCATCCACTATGGATGTTTTCCCATAAATGCTAGTCTCCCTGGCATATGGTCTGCCAAAGTCAGGGCAGATGTCAGGGTGAGATGAAAATGGCATTTGGACAAGAGATGCAAGAACATTTAGTTTTGTTTTCAACCAGTGACTCCTCTTCACAAGATCCAAGAGGGAAATAAATGCATATATGACAATGCCTAGAAAATGAAAAATGTATTATGATTTGAAGATTTGGCTGCATATTCCAATATGGGATTCTAATCCTAAAGTGGTTGGACTCCATAGAGAACTCCTAGATATCATATGGGTTGTATTAGTTATTTATGATTGTTAATAAATTATCCCCCAAATTAGCAGCTTAAAACAACCCACATTTATCTGCTCTGTCTGTGAGTCAGGAATCTGGACACAGCTTAGCTGGGTCTTCAAAGTTTCATGTAAGCTAGAATCAAGGTGTTGGCTGGGGCTGTGGTCTTATCTGAAGGTTCAGCTAGGAAAGGATCCATATCTGAGCTCATTGCCAAGATTCAGTTCCCTGTGGGCTGTCGGACTGAGGTATTCAGATCCTCACTGGCTTTTGGCAGGAGGTTGCCTTCAGTTTGTTGCCATGTGGGTCTTACCAAAGTGGAAGCTTGCTTCATCAAATTATACACACTAAGAAGGTAATATAATGAGAATACCACTAAGATAGAAGCCCCATTCTTCTATAACCTGATCATAGACGTGACATCATATCCTATTCCTGTATTCTATTAACTACAAGCAAGCCATTAGGCTGAATTTACACTCAAGGGGAAGGAATTACACAAGGATATTGTGATATTATGTATATGTGTGTGGTGGGGGGTGTTTTCACCTATTGTTCCTGGCTCATAACTCCCACAACCCTTGTTATAGTCTTGTTATGTTGGGTGCTTTAGACCTCAGAAAACAGAAACTCTCTGACCTTCTCCTGCCCTCCTTCAGGAAGGACTCTAATCTTCCCCCAGGTTTCTGATTGTGAGTCGTAAGGCCCTCATTCCAGAGAGGTACCCTGTCCCCTACCCAGGATGAAGGAGTGCTGACATAAGGAAGGTTCCATAAAAACACAAGAGGATAGTTGAGTGAGCTTCCAGATAGCTGACCCCATGGAGGTTCCTGGAGAATGGTGCTCCATATTCCTTCCAGTGTAGAGGGCATGGAAGCCCTACACTTCTTCCTGCATGCCTAACTCTATGCAAGACATCCTCTTCTGTATCCTTTGTAATATCCTCTATAATAAGCCAGTAAATGTGTGTTTCCCTGAGTTTTGTGAGCCATTCTAGCAAATTAATCAAACCCAAAGAGGGGATTATGGAAATCTCAACTAGAAGCTGGTTGATCAGAAATTCCAGTGGCCTGGATTTGTGACTGGTATCTGGTGGGGGGTAGGACAGGGCAGTTTTGGAGACTGAGTCCTCACCCTGCGGGATCTAATGCTATCTCCAGGTAAATAGGGAAGGAATTGAATTGGAGGATACACAGCTGGCATTCACTGCTTGTTGGTGGGGAAAACCTCCCAGACATTTGGTTATAGAAGTCTTCTGTGTTGATTGTTGTGGTGTTGAGAGCAGAGGAAAAACACAGGCATAAATAGGCAGGGTAGAGACTATTAGGAGCCATGTCTGAAGCTGTCTCCCACGTAATATGTCTGGAGTAAGGGTGGGGGTGTCTTAGCACTGTGTCCAATAAACATGCTCATGTTTGACTAGCCAGGTCAACCTTCCTCCCTAGAGGTGAAGTGGGGGTAGGAAGCAGGGACTATGATAACCCCTTCTCTGAGAGTTTCTGAGCTGGTGTGAATGATCAGACTGACACAATTAATCCAGATAAAAGAGATTCTTTCAAACATAATGACTTGGGCCTCTCATAAACAGAAAAGAAATTAGTTTTTTCTTAAACCCACACAACTTTAGGGCCCTTGCTCTCAAAGCAAAGGAGTTTCCTTGAATCCCTAAGACATGGGCAGCACCAGATTCACATTTCTGCCCTAGTTAAGCAGCAGAAATCAAAAGGGGACTTTAGTTGAGGAGCCCTTGAAGGTATTTGACCCCAAGGTCGTCCTCAGGAAATCCTACTAATTGTAAGTGGGCAGAGCCCAGCACAGGACTTTCAAGGGAAATGGATAAGCAAAGAAGAAATATTAGAAAATTATATTCAGGGGGAGGACTCTCTGATAGAGGAGAGGAACAAGCAGAAATGATCTCCAAATCTCCTCCTCTATTATCTCATGACTCAAATCTGGGCTTGGGGGGTGATTTGCTTATTGTTAATATGCCACAGGGGCTGAACCCACGGCAGGGAGCCCATGCCTTCAGGGAAAACTCATTGGACATGGAAAGTCTATTTCACTTATTCATTCTACAAATCTCTCTTTAGAATGAATGACTGTTCCAGATGGGAACAAAGCATGGGCCCTTTTCTCATGCAGCTGATGTTCTAGGAGGGATGCATATTAAATACAGTGAATAACATGATTGCAGATAGCAGCACATGGTATGAAGAAAACAAAGCAGAGTGCTGTAATAGAGACTAGCAGGTTAAGTAGCTGGGTTTTCAGCTATTTAACCCAAGGGGCCAAGGAGGGCTTCCTTGACAAGGTGATATTTTGAGCTCAAAGATGAGGAGCCAGAGCAAAGCATTCTAGACTGAAGGAACGTCAACAGCCAGAACCTGAGGGTAGGCCTGTCAAGGAGCAGAAAGTAGAACCACATGGCTGAAGAATTGGAAGCATTGGACCAAGTGGTAGAAGATTCCTTCCAAAGAGGAAGTCAGGTGTCTGATCACCTAAGCATTTGTAGACCTTACTAAGAAGCTTGACTTTGTTCTAAGTTCAATGAGAATCCCATGAAGACTATTACTTTCCTGTTGTTGCTGTAACAAATTGTC
Source organism: Cheracebus regulus (assembly GCA_963574635.1). Taxonomy (NCBI): domain Eukaryota; kingdom Metazoa; phylum Chordata; class Mammalia; order Primates; family Pitheciidae; genus Cheracebus; species Cheracebus regulus. The sequence continues at coordinate 19,898 of CAUYQU010062416.1, read as the reverse complement.
ACATGCTGCAGAGCTTAAAACAACACAAATGTATTATCTTATTGTTCTGGAGGTTAGAAGTCCAAAAGCAGCCTTACCGGACTAAAATCTAGGCATCAACAGAGCTAGTTTCTTTTGGAGGCTCTAGAGGAGAATTGGCTTCATTTCCTTTCTCAGCTTCTAGAGGCTGCCTGCTTCCTTAGCTCATGGTCCCTGTTCATCTTCAAAGCACATCTCTGCAACTGCTCTGTCTCCTTTTCTGTCTGTGACTTTCCTGTGTTCTTTGTGATTGCCATGGGCCCACTTAGATCATCCAGGATAATCTCCCCGTCTCAGATCCTTAGCACATCTGCAAAGTCCCCTATGTCATGTAAGGAGCATATTCACACGTTTCAGGGATTCGGATGTGGAAGTGTTGGGAGGGACTTTATTCTGTCTCCCTACAGAAACTTTAAGGAAAGAACTGCCATGATCTGATTTGTATTAGAGAATCTAGTTTGTACAGAAAGAGGAGGAGCAGGAAGATCATTGGATGCCATTGTAGTAGTGCAGCAGGGAGGCAGAGGTGCAGTTTACCTTGACCACTGCCATCCTTGTAGAGATGAGAGAGGAGAAACACACACAGATGCACAGACACACACACACACACACACACACACACACACACGAGAGACAGAGAGAGAGAGAGAGAGAGAGAGAGAGAGAGAGAGAGAGAGATACGCAGGTGACTGCCTCTGACAAATCCAGCCAAACTTGTTTCTACTGACCCCCAGCCCAGGGTTCTTTCAACCATCCCAGCTTTTTTTCTCGAAGGCCTGTGTGACTTTTCTGAAGGGAAGAGACTTGGCCAGAAAGGGAGGGGAAGTAGGATAAGATTAGGGCATCTGTAGTGATGAGTAAGGCCCAGAGTAGTAAGTTGAATAATCACCACCCAAAGACATCAAGTCCTAACTCTGGAATTTGGAAATTTTATCTTATTTTGGAAGTGGAGGTAGGGGGAAGGTCTTTGCAAGAAGTAATTGAATTGAGGATCTTAAGATGAAGAGATGGCCCTGGGTTAACAGGGTGGGCCCTAAATGCCATCACGAGGTTCCTGATAAGGGAGAGGCAGAGGAAGATAACACCAACACCTGGAAAAGAAGGCAATGAGAAGATGAGGCAGAGGGAGATGCAGGCACTAGATGCTGAAGGATGCGAAAGGCACTAGAAGCTGGAGGAAGCAAGGACTGGCTTCTCCCCTAGACCCTCCAGACAGAGCTCAGTCCTGCCAACACCTTGATTTCATACTTCTGGCCTCCAGGACTGTGAAAGAATATGTGTTGCTGTTTAAGGCTACTCAGTTTGTAGCAATTTGTTTCTGCAGCCCCAGGAAACTGATACACCTGGTGTGAATCAGACCGTAGCCTAGCATGTGACCCAACTGCTGTGAAATTGGCCAAGCTGGGATTTCAAAACCAAGCCCACCAGTATTGCAGTGACACCAGGCAAGTGTAGTCAGGGATGAACCCTCACTCCCGGCTGTCCCAGGAAATGAGATGAGATGACACGACCAAGGCCACTCCAACAGCCAGAGGACCTTGATGCATCTAAACCTCTTTCCCTTTGGCACTGTCCCCACCAGCTGGAGTAAAGAGCAAGGACCCTGTCTCTGCAGAAGCACCCCTCCTGAGGGGCCCCCAAAGAACAACGGATGCTTCGTATGGTGCAGGCCTGGGGACAGCTCGCCTCTCCCTCGCAATACACCCACCTGGGGTTGGCTCCAACTCCTTTTTGTCTGTTGCTGCAGAGTGGTGGAAAGCTACAGAGAATGGACAAAACTCACAGACCATCTGTTCATCTTCTGTGTTTTGTGAATTTATTTTCAAATGTTAAGCATTTGATAGCAGTCGTCAGGCATCATCTCAAAACTTACCATTTGGGTAAAGGCATTTTCTTGAAAATCTACAAGAATCACTCACAGACCAGTGAGTCTCAGGGTTTGGAATAGGGGGTGAGTCGTATTTTGAAACATCTTCAAATATTATCATATAATTTTATAACTGGAAAATGAAAATAAGATGTCTTGTTTTTATAATACAGACTTCAGGAAGGAAAGCTTGAAAAAATTTCACTAGAAGGGCTCTGTAGAAAATGGAGAAATTTCCTAAGAATGAATCAAGGCTCTAAGGGTGAGAGTGTGGGAGGTTATTGGAATCTCCTGACCATGATAAGATTTTTAAATATTTTTCAAGAAAGCACACAGATTCTCTCTCTCTCTTCATGTGTGTGTGTATATGTATATATACACATACACATGCATACATACATACACACATACATATATCTATATCTATTTATCTATTTATATATAGAGAGAGCAAAAATCCTTCAGTATAGGGATGTGTCATCTTGATTTGATTCTAGCATGATCAGAAACTGAATAAAATGGATAGTTTATGGTCACCTAGGAAGGGATGTGTCTATGGTTGTTAGGGATAAACAGAATGTACCAACACCTGCAGATGGGTTTTCTCTCTGTGTACTGCTACTGAGGGGCTGAGTTGGGAAGACTCCAGTATAGAAAGAGACCCTCACTCCAAGTTCAGTGGACTCTAGCAAGAGCTTTTATTCTGATAGAACTATCCTTGTGCATCAGAGATGAGTCTGGGAATATTGAGGGCAATTGGGAAATTAGGCCCCTAATTCCCTAAATCAGGACCTCAGGCATCCACAACCAAGTCCTCTTGGCCAACATGCCAAGAGCTGAAGATGGACACCCCTGGGCATGTTCCCCTTTCATTCATACAACTGCAGAAAACTTTACCCAGGTAGAAATAAGAGGTTACTCTAGAGTAGAGTGTAGAGGCGAGAGCCCAGAGTTGGGAGTCAGAGTGTGCACCCTCCGGCTCTATCACAGGCCAGCTGCACAACCTTAGCCCTTCTAAGTCTTCTCATCCTGAAAATGAGACAACACCTCTCCCTTAGGATGGTTGTGGGGAATTGATTAAGTGCCTGAATCATAGCATGCTCTGTGTATGTGTTAGCCATTATTTTCATTATTTCAGGATCCAGGCAGGTAAGAAAAGTGCCTGATTCCCAGATGTGGAAAGATGGGAGCATTGTAAACCAGGAGTTCCTGACCTGAACGGTGTCTGTCGTCTCTCCAGTGAGCGACCGTGGCGGTGTCAACTCCAAATGACAGCCTGCAAGAATGTGTACTATGGTGCCATCTCTTCCCATTCCTCGGGAGGAGCTGGAAAGCCAGATTTTTTTATATGAAAGGTCCTGATTTTAAAATATGAGCCATTAGCCAGGCATTTTCAGTTTTTCTTAAACAGGCATAAATAGGTGAGGTAGAGACTATTAGGAGCCATGACTGAAACTGTCTGCCACATAATGTGTACACCTGTAATCCCAGCCAGGCTGTGCAAGTAAAATATGTCCACTGGATGTGTCTGTCAGATAGGTTCCAAGCTTGAAACCCGTAATGTACAAGATCAAGAAACATACATTTCTCAGCTCTTTTAAGAGAATTCTAAGGGTGTTTGGGGGCATCCCATTTGCAGGATATGTTAACTGGACATTATTTATAAGATAATAATTTCACACTTCCAATGTGTCAAGAAGCCCTTTATTCTCAGGGCTTTGTCATAACAACTCAGTTAATCCTCAGGACAACTTATGAAGTAGGTACTATGACTTTCGCCATTTTATAGTTGAGGAAACTGAGGCTCAGTGAGGTTAAGTAATGTACTCCAGATAAAAGCGCAAATATTGGAGCAAGACTTTCAATGCAAAAAATATTATTGTGAATTAATTTTACAAAAAAATAATATGGAGTATTGGCATGGCCAGAGTTTTCACCAAAATTCATAAGGGTGTGTACCGCTGAGTGATGTTGAGATTAGTAGGACCACAAGAGAACCCAAGCAATCAGAACCCAGTACAGCCTGACTGTGCACACAGAATGGCTTGTGTCCAAAAGAAATTAGTACTTGGCCACTGAACATGTATGTGGTTAATGTGGCACAGTATTAAACACACAGATGATGACTAACTCTTCCCATGGGTCATTCATTAATACTAGCTTCCTTAATATCAAATATTAATTTACCTAATCCCAATGAGGCAGATGCGATTTCTGTCATTCCCATTTTATGTGGAAACTGAGCCACAGAGAGGTAGAACCATTTGCCTAAGACCACACAGCCACTAACGAGGCAGAGTTTGAATCTCAACAGTCCAGTTCCTGAGTCTATGCTCTTAATGATTATGGTTTGCTCATGAATCAATTGAGAACATCAAGTATCTGTGTCTATATCCACTACAAAAATGCTCATGAGTAAGGGAGGACAGAACAAAGAGGGAGATTTTTAATTAAGTTATAGACAAAACTGAGCATTTGCAGGGAAATGCTGTTTGCTTTATAACGATGACAATCACTATCTTTCATTGAGTGACTGCTAGGTTCCCACCAGTGTTTAGTTTCTTTCAGCCTCACATAGGAGCTGATTGTTAGTATTAAACTCATTTTGCGGATAGGAACACTGAGTCTTAGAAATGCCAAATAACTTGACTGAGGTCGTAAGTGTCCAAGCCAGGGCTTAAATGCAGGCCTGTCAGACCCTAAATCTTGTGGGGTCAAACCTCACATTAAAATGTTCAAGAGTTTGCTTCTTTCAGAACAGCTTCTGCTAAAGGCAGTGGAGTAAGCAGGAAGAGGGACTGATTGCTACTCACCCATGGAGTGAACTTCCAAGGAGTTTCCAAAGGGTTCATATGACCAAGCAGTATATAAAGGGTTGAGGTTTAGGACAGAGCCTCACCAAGGATATTTCTCTGACACCCCACAGGCTCCAGCCCTCAAACACCCTGCACTTGAAAATGAGAGGGCCATTTACCCCTGCCAAATATGAAGGGTGTCCTTCTGCCTTGCTCTGTCCTGGAATCCAACACCTGTCTTGAAATTAAACCTACATGTTGGGCTAGGAACAGTAGTTCACACCTGTAATCTCAGCACTTTGGGAGGCCAAGGCGGGTGATCACTTGAGGCTGGGAGTTCAAGAGCAGGCTGGCCAACATGGCGAAACCCCATCTCTACTAAAAATACAAAAATTAGCTGGGTGTGGTGGTGTCTTACAAGTCATGAGCCTGTATTTCCTACTTAGGAGGCTGAGGCATGAGAATGGCTTAGACCCAGGAGACGGAGGTTGCAGTGAGCCAAGATTGTACCACTGCACTCCAGCCTGGGCAACAGAACAAGATGCCATCTCAAAAAAACAAAAAACAAAACCCCCACATATTGGACATTATCAGGGTCACATATGACAAAACCTACCTCATCAAACTAGGGTAATTAAAAGAGAAAAATGGTTGTATATTTGCTTAGGTAACTAAAGAGGCCTTAGGTCTTTCTGGCCTCAGGTACAAATGGATCCAGGGACTCATGCAATATCAGAAAGCTTTTCCTCTCCACCTTCATCTGTTTTTTTCCCATGGCTTTATTTTCTTTGGTGACTCCCAGAATCTCTAACCACCATCCTCGGGGCTTAGTAAAACCAGTGAAAGAATAATTTACTTTTTTCAGTAGTTCCAATAAAAGTTCTGAGACTGGCTTTTATTGCCTCAGCTTGAATATTTATCTCTAACTTGATTATCTTAGCCCAGAGGATAAATGTCAGACTTGCCAAACTTGGGTCACATGCTCAATCCTGGAGTAGGGTGGAGGTAAGAGATAATCCCTTTGAATTGCTTGGGAAATAGGTAGATTCCCAGAGGAAAATGGTGGTGTAATTAAAAGAAGAAAGGGAAATGGATTTTGGAAAGACAATAATGACAAGTGTTTTCTAAAAGGTCAGCATGTAGGGTCAACTTCCTCTGGAAGCTAAGGTTGTAGGAGCAGCCCCATTTAATGTGTGGTGTGTTTACCTAATCACCCTTAATGGAAGGTGCTCAAGACCTCTGAAGCCTATAGCAAAGGGAAGAAGCTTCTTTGCTAACTTAGATAGTGGACGTTTTCCCTTCTGGAAAGAACACGTCAATACTCCTTAGTGTTCCATATCTCATTCTTGGTCACTATGGTTCAGGTGGACCTAACCTACTTAATTAAGGCTTCAAGCATGAGACTGTGACTTGAAGCCGTCTTGTTACAGGAAAGGGGTCCCAATCCAGCCCCAAGAGAGGATTCTTGGATCTCACACAAGAAAGAATTCAGGGAGAGTCCACACAGTAAGTAAAAGCTAGCGGATTAAGAAAGTAAAGGAATTAAAGAATGGCTACTCCATAAAAGACAGCCCTTAGGGCTGCTGGTTGCCCATTTTTATGGTTATTTTTTGGTTATATGCTAAAAAAAGGGTGGCCCATTAATGCCTCTTCTTTTTAGACCATATAGGGTAACTTCCTGATGTAGACATGGCATTTGTACACTGTCATGGCATTGATGGGAGTGCAGCAGTGAGGACGACCAAAGGTCGCTCCTGTGGCCATCTTGGTTTTGGTGGGTTTTGGCTGGCTTCTTTACTGCAAACTGTTTTATCAGCAAGGTCTTTATGACCTGTATTTTGTGCTGTCCTCCCATCTCATCCTGTGACGTAGAATGCCTTAACCTTCTGGGAATGCAGCCTAGTAGGTTTCAGCCTTATTTTACCTAGCCCCATTCTAGATGGAGTTGCTCTGGTTCACACACCTCTGACAGTCTTATACCTCTGGCCATAATGATTGGTTCTGAGATGATTATGCCTTGTTTTTTCTTTTTTCCTTTTGAGACAGGAAAGGAAGCCTGTCTGTCACCCAGCCTGGAGTGTAGTGGTGTAATCTTGGCTCACCGCAACCTTGAACTCCTGGGCTCAAGCAAGCCACCTGCCTCAGCCTCCTGATTCGCTGGGTCTACAGGTGCATGTCACCAAGCTCACCTAATTTTTAAATTTTTCATAGAGATGGGATCTTGCTATGTTACCCAGGCTGGTGCTGACCTCCTGGGCACAAGCAATCTTCCTGCCTCAGCCTCCCAAATCACTCGGATTGTAGGCATGAGTCACTGTGCCTGGCTTGTTTGATTCTATTCTTGCCTGAGTCATCATGTCCTGGGCACTAAATAAATAGATAGATAAATAAATAAATAAAGCTATTGGGAAAGAAAAGCTCTCTCTTCCTGATGGGGTTGGTGAGAGGGTAGGTTCTTGTCTAGGAGGTGCTAGGAGCCACTTTGCCACTGCAAGGATAGATCTGGCCTAAAAATTGTGCAACATAGAGGAAACTAGAGCTGAGAGATGGAGTTTGAGCTCCTGGATTCAGGCATGCCTGGACTTCTCAGCTACTTGAGTCAATCTATTGCTATCTTTTTTTCCCTTTGAATTAAACCAATTTGAAGTGCATTTTCTGTCACTTGCAACTGAAACAAAGCCTAAATGATACTACCTGGATCCAAATACCAGTTCTGCCATTTTCACAAGCCATGCTGTTTTGGGTAAGTCAGTTCTTGTGATGCTTAGCTATCTTCTCTATGGAGTGGAAGATCCTTCCCCTTTTAGGGTTTCTAGGGTAGTAATTGAGGTTATAGTTGATACTGGGTGCTCCATATATGTAAGTTTGAAACATTGTAAGAGCAGAGAAAGAACAAAGCTAGTAAGATGCAACCAAACTGAATGTCAATCATTGAAGCCAAGAACGTATATGATGTAGATGATGAGAGCAGGCTGGACACAGATAACAGGGAGTTCTGGAGCTAACTGGAAAGCCAATACTCAATTGAAAAGCATTTACAATTTAGAATTTAAAATCTCTGTCAGGGACAAACAAAATAAACACCAAGACTGCCAGTTCACAAACCCTGCAAAGCAAATGAAACATTTATGTTTCAGGCGAGATCACAACTGTGAGCCGTAAGATGCAGCTGCCCAGTTCTGGGTGTTCCCATGAATTAGGGCTCTGGGGAAAGGAAGCCCCACGGTGCCCCCCCAGCACATCCCCCCTACTCAGCACCCTCTCTCTCCCAAACCCAAGAGAACTGAAGGCCCTTTGAGTCCATGGCTCTCCTTTAATTTCAAAACTGAATATGACCACTCTTTATTTTTAATCTTCCCTTCCCCTAGTCTATGTCTTCAAGCAGCTTTTCTGGGGAGAGAGTGTTGGCGCCCACACTGGCAGATCTAAGTCCCTGGCCACGTGCCCGCTGTGATGGGGATGTTGCCATGCTCACCCACCCCAGCAGCCTGGAATCCAGCCTTTAGAGGGGCTCACTTGATAACTGTCAGCACGATGAGGAGAGTGGAAGTCAAGTCCCACAGGTGACCCAGGTGAGGACCAGACACCCTCCATCCTTGCCCCCTCTTTGGAAATGAGCATGCCTCATGTCTGGTTGGAGCATCTGTAACAAAGGACTTGAGTTGAGGGAGAAGTGGGGCCTTACAATGGTCATCACCACATATTGAATGCTCCCCATGAACCAGCACTCTTCATCCACTCTCCAGAGAAGAAAGCTGCTTAGAGAGGTCAAGGAACTTGCCCAGAATCACAAAGTTAATAGGTGGATAGCATTCTAATCTTGCTCAGCATAAATTCAGAACTACTTAGTCAACATACTATAATGCCTACCAGGAGAAAGAATGCACTGATGGGCCAGGAGTGGTGGCTCACTCTTATAATCCCAGCATTTTCGGAGGCTGAGGTGGGCGGATCACCTGACGACAGGAGTTTGAGACCAGCCTGGCCAACATGGTGAAACCCTGTCTCTATGAAAAAAAAATATAAAAATTTGCCAGGTGTGGTGGTGGGTGCCTGTAATCTCAGCTACTTGGAAGGCTGAGGCAGGAGAATTGCTTGAACTCAAGAGGCAGAGGTTACAGTGAGCCGAGAGCCCACCATTGCACTCTAGCCTGGGTGACAAGAGTGAAACTCCATCTCAAAATAAATAAATAAATAATAAAAAAAGAATGCATTGATGGCTGACATGAATGTCCTGATACATTTGATGATTGTATTTATTACTGTCAATTATTAAGTAATTACCTCATCCATAGATCGATTTTCTCTCAATTTGATTGGTATCATTGTCTTAAAATATGTCCAATTCTTTGATGCTCACCTCATCAAGAGATAGGGACTAATTTCCCTTCCCTTTGAATATGGTCTGGCTTTTAATGAGTAAAATGTGGCATAAATAATGTCATGTGATGTTGAGGCTGGGTTTGGAAAAGCTATAGAAATTCTAGATGGTTCCATGTCTTGCAATGCTCATTCTTGGAACCCAGTCACATACTGTAAGGAAGCTCAAGCCACACAGAAGCTATGGGTAGGTGCTCCCTTTGATAAGCCCTGCTGAGCCCTCCCTCTGATGAGCCCAGCAGCCAGCATCAGTAACTAGATATGTGAGTGGGAAAGCCTTTGAGATGACTTCAGTCCTAGCCACCATCTAATTGCAACCAGGGAAGGATTCTGAGCAAGACCCACATAGCTGATCCCAGTTAATTTCCAGAACTGTGAAAGATAATAATAAATGATTGCCATTAGACATGGTTATTATGAATTTATTCCTGTAAAAAATGATCACTCCTTGGACCCTGGGAAAAAAAATTAAATTAAATTAAAAATTAGCTGCTTGACTTGTCTGATTTGACTACAAAATGAATAGACTCTGCTCTTAAAAAACTTCATCTGGGAGACTTTCCACTTCCCTTTCTGAGTGTGCTTTTACATTTAAATAATATGGATGATGATGATGATGATTAATCATGTTACTGCTTTTCGAGAGTTTTGTATGTCATGCAGAGGGCTAAGATCTCCACCTGCATTATTTTATTTTATTATTGTTTTGCTCAAAAACAACATAGTATTGCCATTTTTCATTTTTGGAACTGAGCTCAAATAGTTAAGTTGTTCAGAGGCATCAGGCATGATGGCTCACACCTGTAATCCCAGCACTTTGAGAGGCTGATGGGGAGGATCACATGAGCCCAGGAGTTCAGGACAAACCTGGAAAACATAGTGAGACTCTGTCTTTATTTTCTTTTTTCAGTTGTCCAGAACACACAGCTAGGATGCTGCATGGATGAGGTCTTTATTGATTCATTGATTCAACATATATTTTGGAGCCCCTACAATGTACCACTCTCTATACCAGGCCCTAAGAATAAGACAGATGAGGTTTTTGCACTTGTACTCCAATGTATCAAACAGGTGATAAGAAATCAGACAAGTAAGTAAATATCTTAATCTATTAGGACTACTATAATTTTAAAAACCATAGTCTGAATGGCATAAACAACAGAAATTTATTTTCTCACAGTTCTAGAGGCTGGAAAGTGCAAGACCAAGGCATTGGATAATTTGGCTCCCTAGTGAGGGCTCTCTTTCTGGCTGACAGACAGCCACCTTCTTGCTGTGTCATCATGGGGCAGAGAGACAGAGCTGTCATCTTTCTTCATCTTTTTATAGTGATACACATCCCATCATGGTGCACCACCCTCAGGACCTCATCTAAACCTAATGACTGCCCAATGTCCCCACCTCCAACTACCATCACATTGAGGATAAGGACTTCAACATCTGGACTTTGGGGGAACATAAACATTCAACTTATAGCAATAAAAATGGCATTGCTAATTGTGATCATTGGTATGAAGAAAAATAGTGATGTACTTTGTGGAATTAAGGTAAGGGGCTGTCTTCAGTCTGGTGGTTGGCCCCAGCCTCTTTGAGAAAATGGCCTTTGAAGGACATGATGTGAGATCTGAACCATGTGATCCTGGGGAAAGAGCATCCCAGGCAGCAGAAACACCAAGAAGAAAGGTAGGGTTTGAAGAAAGGCTTGCTGTCTTCAAGGAACAGTGCGTGCACATGCACACGTGCACACACACACACACACACACACACACACACGAGGACAGCCTAGTGAACAAGAAAAACAGGATATGAGATGACATCAAAGAAGGAGGCTGCAACCAGATCACACAGGGCCTCATTCACCAAGGTAACGAATGTGGGTTTATTTTAAGAAAAATGGGAAATTTGGAAGTTATTTTTTTAATAGGGTAGTGATATGGTTTGGCTGTGTCTGCACCCAAATATCATGTTGAATTGTAGTTCCCATAATTCCCACGTGTTGTGGGAGGAACCCAGTAGGAGATAACTGAATCATGGAAGGCAGTTTCCCCCATAAGGTTCTCATGATAGTGAATAAGTCTCACAAGATCTGATGGTTTTATAAGGGGTTTCCCCTTTTTCTTAGCTCTCATTTTCTCTTGCCTGCCACCATGTAAGATGTGTCTTTCACCTTCCACCATGATTGTGAGGCCTCCCCAGTCACATGGAACTATGAGTTCATTAAACCGCTTTTTCTTTATAAGTTACCCAGGCTTGGGTATATTTTTATCAGCAGCATGAAAATGGATTAATACAGGTAGTGACATGATCTGGTTAACTTTTAAAAAGTATCATTTCTGGTTGTTCCATGGACCAAATCAAGGGGGTTGGTGTGGAAAGTGGACTGGGAGACTCCACTCATAGTCACCAAGGATCACATAGCTAGACCATATCACCCCTGAGTACAACTGAGCTTCCAACGCCTAGGATTCAAGCTGTTTTGCCCAAACAGAGCAATATCTATTTAGAAGTGATCATCTTTCTGCTGCAGTAGCAGGAGGTTGACAAGCCAGTACTTAGAAAGGACAGAATGACTAGGTTCTTAATTCAGGAAGTGGGAGTGGGTAGGGGCCATGAAAAGGAGAGAGCAGCCATCATTGTTTCCATTAATTGAAAAAAGAAAAGGAAATTAAATGAAATAGGCATCTGATTCAAGAAGTTAGGAAAGGAAATGAAAGCATAATGTGAAACTACACTAGCTCACTGAAAAATCTTGATGAAATAAATGCTATTCTGAGAAATAATTACTAAAATTCATTCAAGAAATAATATAATCTTAAATAAAGTAGCAGAGGGATTAAGAGCAGGCTCTGCCATCAAATGGCTATGGGTTTTAATCAATTCTCCATGTCTTACTAGCTGTGAGAATTTGGGCAACAGTCAGTGTCTTCACTTCTAAAATAGGAGTAGACTGGATAGGGTGGGTTACATCTGTAATCCCAGAACTTTGGGAGGACAAGGTGAGAGGATTCCTCTAGCCCAGGGGTTTGCAACTGCAGTGACCTATGATGGTACCACTGAACTCCAGCCTAGGTGACTGAGTAAGACCCTGTCTTAAGAGAAATAAGTAAGTAAATAAATAATCAGGGATAAAAACAGTCCCTGCCTAGAAATAGATGTATCTAGAAATGTGCATAGCATATATGAAGAAATAGCAAAAGTTCATCAAGGCAATTTAAAACAAGATTAGATAAATGAAATTAAGGAATGATTATTTAATAATGTCAATTTTTCCTAAATAAATGCATGAGTTTGATGCAGTTCTAATAAATATCTCCAGGCTGGGCACTGTGGCTCACATCTGTAAATCTAGCATGTTGGGAGGCCGAGGCAGGTGGATCCCCTGAGGTCAGAAGTTCAAGACCAGCCTCGCCAACATGGTGAAACCCTCTCTCTACTAAAAATAAAAAATTAGCCGGGTGTGGTGGCATGCACTTTTTGTCCCAGCTACTGAGGGGACTGAGACAGGAGAATCACTTGAACCCAGGAGGCAGAGGTTGCAGTGAGCCGAGATCATGCCACTGCACTCCAACCTGGGCAACAGAGTGAGACTCCATCCTCCACCCCCGCCCCCAAAAAATCCCCATACAATTAATTTTATTTTTGTTACATATTATTTCCTTTGATGAGCAGGGGAAGAATTTGGCAAAATGATTATAAAATTCAACAAGAAGAATGAACGGGCAAAATAGTTAAGAACAATTTGAAAGTGGAGAATAATTAGGAAACGTTTTAGTCTGTTTTTATGCCACTGATAAAGACATACCAAAGACTGAACAATTTACAAAAGAAACAAGTTTAATGGACTTACCTTCCATATGGCTGAGGAGGCCTCACAATCATGGCGGAAGGCAAAGAGGAGCAAGTCATATCTTAGGTGGATGGCGGTATGAAAAGAGAGAGAGCTTGTGCAGGAAACTCCCCTTTTTAAAAACCATCAGATCTTGTGAGACTTATTCACTATCATGAGAACAACATGGGAAAGATCTGCCCTCATTATTCAATTACCTCCTATAGGGTCCCTCCCACAATGCATGAGAATTCAAGATGAGATTTGAGTGGGGACACAGCCAAACCATTACCATGTACAATCTGAATGGAGGTATTAAAATGGATGATAATGGTTCAAAGATTAAAATAGCATAGTACATAAATACTGTAACATAGGTCAATATGATAAATATTGTAACATAAATGCATGAATCTACTGATCTATGGGACCATGTTACAATAATTGCAACACAGACAATGGAATAGAACAGACAGCTCCAAGATAATCTTTCATTTACCTGACTTTATTAGATAATAAAAGTGGTCATACAAATCTATAGAAAAAGAAGTAGCATTCAATAAATGACCCTGGGACAACTGATTAATATTTGAGGGGAATAAATAAAGCAAAATTAAATCTTCATTTCATACTATAGATCAATGTAAATTCCAGGTTAATTAAAGAGTATAAAATAAATTAAAAGTTAATGAAAACTAATAAACAATCTAGACAAAGTTCTGGCACCTTGATCACTTAATCACAGGCATCTAACCCTTTACTGTATCTGTGCTGGAAATTACAGAAGGCAGGCCCCCATATATTTGAAACTTTAAAATATTTATACTCAATATAGCATGGATGAAATAAAATTCAAAGATGAATCTTTGGTGGCTGTTGGGGATCAATATAAAAAGAAATAAATGTTTACTTAATCTTATCAAGGAGCAGAAGAGGGAAAAGGCACCTTTAAAAAATAGGCTGGTGCAGTGCCTCACGTCTGTAATCCCAATACTTTGGGAGGCCAAGACGGTGGATCACTTGAGACCAGGAGTTTGGACCAGCCTAGCCAACACGGGGAAAACCCTTCTCTACTAAAAATGCAGAAATTAGGCGGCGTGGTGGAGGGTGCCTGTAATCCTAGCTACTCAAGAGACTGAGGCAAGAGAATTGCTTGAACCTAGGAGACAGAGGTTGCAGTGAGTTAAATCACACAACTGCATTCCAACCTGGGTGACAAAGCCGGACTCGGTCTTAAAAAAAAAAAAAAAAGATATCAGAATGATAGTTAAGAAGAATAAATTTTAAAATAAGAGATTATTATGCATAACTTCATGATGATAAATAAGAAAATGTTGATAAAATAGATGATTAAAAAATATATGGAAAAAAATAATTCCAAAAGAAGAATTTAAAAATCTGAGTAAGGTACAAAGCCATGAAGAAAACAGAAAAATTATTCAAAGAATGGCAGTGGGCTCAGGTGGTTTCATGGATGAAATCATAATGTTTGGAAAAACTGCTGGGAGTTATTGGAATCTATGCTTCAGTGTCTCATCCACAGGCATCTCGGGTACACATGGGAGCTAGATGGGCTGGGGACTGGAGTAAACCAAGGTAGGCAGGCTTCATTGAATGTAGGTGCTACTCTCCTCTGACCAATTGCCAGCAGGAATGTGGGACCACATTCAATTCATTTCAGTGTAAATTGCAAAACTAGGCGGGCAAAACAAAACATCAGAACCTGTGAGCTGTCAGCTTGCACATTCTCCTGAAGATGCTAAAAATGCCCAAGTGTTTAGGGAAAGGCACCCCCCATAACATTATCTGGAATCACATGTGAAGCTGCTCCTCCAAAGAGATAATTACCTTAGTCAGTCCTTCAAGGTAGGACATTTTGCTCAATAACTTTGAGTAGGTACTGAGGCAAGCCAACTGAGTAACAGAAAACAAATATTTTAACTTGTGATGGGTAGCAAAAAGGAAAAAGAAAAAAAACAAAATAAAATAAAAAGTTTATCTTTTACTTCAATCTGACTGCTTCCCAGATTATGATAAAGGGAGGCCAGGCTATTTTGAACAAATCATTCATTCAACAAATAATTATCGAACACCTACTATGTGTTGTGTGCTATTATGAGTATATGGCTAGTGCAGTGGATAAAATAGAAAAATTCTCTACCCTATGGAACTTTATGCTTTAGAGACTGCAAAAATGAAAAAGGAGAAGAACTGAGGGTCTTTTGGTCATTTTAAATGTTAAGAACCTTACTTTTGGAATTAGAACTCATGCTCAGGCATTCAAAAGCCCATTCTGGAAGCAATATGACATCTGGCACTTGCTTCAGAATAATGCAGTTAATGAGGAGGCATAGACATGACAAGATTGGCCATGAGTCAGTAACTGTTGCAGCCAGCAATGGGTACAGGGGCATCTATTCAGTTTGCTTTTCTGCCCACTTTTGTATATGTTTGGAAATTTCTCATAATGAAAAGGTTTTTAAAGTCCAATTTAGCTAAAATCAAAACTACAACCTCTCATTCCATTCAAAGCCTTTCCCTCTGTCCAGTTCTAGCCTGATCATGAGTAGCGAGCCTCCACCACTTGGAATGAGAGGAGGCTGGGATGTCCTCTCCTTCCTTTTCTTTTGTTGAAGCTTCCTCTGGGGCTGAAATGGGAGGGTGGCATCTAGGGTATGGTAGAGGGTGAGAGGTGAAAGTCTTACTTAGATGGTGCCATCAGTGGTTCTATTTTGTTTTGTTTTGTTTCTTTTTTGAGACGAGTCTTGCTCTGTCACCCAGGCTGAAGTGCAGTGGCATGATCTCGGCTCACTCCAACCTCTGCCTCCCGGGTTCAAACTGTTCTCCGGCATCAGCTTCCCTGGTAGCTGAGATTACAGGTATGCACAGTCAAGTCCAGCTAATTTTTTGTAGTTTTAGTAGAGATGGGGTTTCACCGTTGGCCAGGCTGCTCTCAGACTCCCAGCCTCAAGTGATCTGCCTGCCTCAGGCTTCCAAAGTGCTGGGATTATAGGTGGGAGCCACTGCGCCCAGCCTGTGGTTCTATTTTGGCTGCTGCTGTCTGACATCCATATGCTGTTCTCACGTGAGCATGGTACCATGAAGACAGCTTGAGCTGAGTTACTTTCTCAGTATCCACTTGGTACTCAGCACATTTCTGCCATACCAAATCCTGGAAGTGGAAGCTGCTTTCTGATGCCCTCTCTTCTCGCTCTGCAGTGAAAGGTGGTTCCAATCAACCCCTTGCTATCATAGTTCTCCAAGTGGGATCCAGGCACCAGCCTCTATGTTCAGGTGTTCACTTGTGCCCCAAACACCAGACAACACTTGCCAATTTCTCCCCAGTATTCCCACATAGTATTCTGCTAGAACACACTGCTCTGTTCTAGGTACCAACCTAGAGTCTTCACAGCTCAGCAAGCCTCAGGAAGTAGGATGTCAGTCTCCCCTAATCTTTTCAGTAAGCTGATTGGGCCTCTTCTTACTTGGTTTGGTGGGGAAGAGCTACTTCCTCTTCCACCATGGGGATGGAATAAGAAAAATCCAAAGCGTCTTCCTCCCACAGCCATTTCTCCCACCTCACTGAACTCCAGTCTTCAGTCTATATTGTTGAGATGGGAGTCGTCAGAGTGAGGACTGCAGGACCCACTTGGCCATCTCATCATAAATGCTAAGGAGTCATTTGGCAGCTCTTTGGCTCTGGATATGGGAATAGTTCATGCTTATTGTTTTAAGCTTTGAGGCTTTGGCCAACGTTCCAAGCCAAAAGGAAGAGCCCCAAACTACATTCTGTTTCACTTGATTTTAGGAAGGTTTCCAAAGTGGTTTTAAGCTGCTTAGTTGTCTATTGAGGTGTTTATCTCATCTCTCAATAAAGACACCTTCTGAATCTCTAACTGCCTCTTGGGTCATTTTGTTTTCTACTTGCGTAAGTCTCAAGGAAACTGATTAACCACATAATAGCCATTTGTTATTCTGAAGGTGGCAGATTAAAGCAAATCTCATTAAAAGCCAGCTTCTTTGGCATCATATCTTTATTTATAGCTGCAGCTGACATTTATTGAACACTTAATACGTGCCAGGCGCTGTGTTAAGCACTTATGTGTATTATCATATGTGATCCCCATTACACAAGAAGGAGGTTTCATTGACCAAAGAGATAGCTTCTGTTACTATGCTTATTTTACTTATGAGGGAAAAGTGACACTGAAAGATTACATTCCTCAAAGTCAAACAATGGATGATGCAATTAGGACTTGAATCCAAGCTTCTCTATCCCCACACCTCGTTTTCTCTACCAATACTGTCTGCCATGCACTGAGCGCAGTGTTTCCTTACATTCAAGTTTTTCTCCTAAAATCTGTTCTAGATTAGAGATGAACAAAGCTTCTTTCTCCTGGTTCTTCTGGCAAAGTTTGTCCAAGACACCATTTGGGGAGTCTTTATCCTGAGTCTGGTTTCTATAGTCAGGTCTCAGGGAAAAGGCCAATTTCACAACCTCCCCATCCCATACCTCAATCTAGTTGGTGAGAAGATGAGCAAAGCTTTAGGGAGGCTTGGAGACAAAGAGATCTGCTATTTTCTTGCCATCTTCTGAGTCTCTGCTACAATTTCTATCCCATGGAGCATGACCAAGGCACTGATGTGCCACTAAAAATAAATAAATAAATATAAATTTGACCACATCACTCCCTGCTTAAAACCTCTCAATGTTCTCCATAGTTTTCAGGAAACAGTCATATTCCTTAATATCCAAGACATCAATACAATATCTCTTGCTTGAGTTAATGCCACAGCCTCCTAATTCATCTCCAAGCCTTTACTCTTGCCCATGCTGTCCATTATTCACTCAGTGGCTAGAGTGAAATCTCCAAACTATTAATGAGATCATGTTAACTCTCCTGCTTAAAATCATGCAATGGCTTCACACTGCAAAAGAAGTAACACCCAAACTTCATTTAGCCTGGACAACTAGGTCTATATAATCTGGGCGCAGTCCACCTCCCAAACCTGATTTTCTATCGCTTTTTCTCTTGTTTACTATTTGTCTACCACGTGATCCTTTCATCTTTCAACAAGCTGCATTCATGATCCTTCTGTTGAGGATATCTTTTTCGAAGGATACCTCTTCTGACTCCTCCTCCGCTATTGACTTTTCTCAACTCAAAACCCACCTCTCCGGAATGTCCTCCTGACCATGCTTCCTAGAGCAGCCCTGCTTCTGCCAAGATTGGTCATATTGTATCACATTGCCTAAGTTTACTTTTTACAGAATTTTTCACTACCTGAATTTTTCTGTTTGGTTGGTTGGTTTCATGTTTACTGTGTATCTTCCTCACCTAAAATATAAGCTCTTTCAAGGTAAGGAATCTGTCTTGCTCATTGCTGTACCCTTAGAACCTACAGCAGTGCTTAGCAAATAAGTAGATCTTACAGATATTTGTTGAAAGACCTAACATGACTAAAAGTCCCTGAATAATTTGGAATCTCCATATCTGTAGTGCACAGTGAATATCTATTATTCTTTACTTCCTGCCATTCATTTACCCTTTTTCTCGAAAAAATCATCCTTTATGCTACTGTCAGTCCACATGGATTAAAATAAGATTGGTCTTCCTTCCTATACACCCAGAGATTGGAAAGATAGCCCAAACCTAACAATCAGTGAATTCCATTTTCTGTCCATTATGATGGGTTCAGGTGGGTAAGAACTAAATGAGTCAATGAAAAAACAGCCCCAAGACATTTACTGCAACTGTTGGTGGAGAGATGTCCTCTTTCTCCTAGAATTGCTCAGCTGGTAGGATGCAAGCCAGGAGCTCTTGGTGCTTAGGAAGACAGCTGGCTAAGTGCAGAGGGAGGAGGGCTGAGATGGAGAGAGGCAGATCCCAGAAGCTATAGATATCTACCTTTGGCCCTTTAAGTTACACATATTAATTGATTACTTCTGTTTGTCTTACATATTTTAAGTTGGATTTCTGTTAAATGTCACCAGAAGCTTCATGACCAATAGACTAACTCTCTAATTTCACATCTCCTTGTCTGAATAAATTGAGAAATGTACTCATCTGCTAAACTTGAAAAGGGGTGAAATAGGTTAAAGAGTCTGTTTTCATCATGTAATAAGAAATGTGGAGATAAAAGCTTTTGGCCTGGAGTGGTGACTCCATAATGCTATCAGGGACTCTGGCTTCTTTCAGTGTATCTCTGTTGCCCAGGCTGGAGTGCAGTGATATAGGATCATAGCTCACTGTAGTCTCCAGCTACAAGGCTCAAGTGATGTTTCCCACCTTGGCCTCCCAAGTAGGCAGGATTGTAGACATACTCCAGCATGCCCAGCTAATTAAAAGAAAAAAGTTTAAGAGATGAGAGGGGATCTCGCTATGTTCCTCAGGCTGGCCTTTTACTCCTGGGCTCAAGTGAGCCTCACACCTCAGCTTCCTGAGTAGTTGGCATTACAGGTGTGAGCCACCATACCTGGATCAGGCTTCTTCTGTTTTATTTTCAGGAATCCCACACATGTGTTTGTTATCTTATGTAACGACATGGCTGATCTGACCCCAGCATTGAGTCCTAGTTCCAGGTAGGAAGAAAGCCAAGAGCAAACGGTGTCACCTATGTGCTAGCAAACTCTGTCCAAAAGCCAGCTGGGTGGAGATTTTACAGAAAATCCACAGGAAAACTTTTGTTTTCCCTTTCTTAAATTTTGGTAAAATTTCTGAGCAGCTTGCAGCCCTCTTCAGCAGATTTGGGTGTGTCCTTTCTTGGTTTAAACTAAAAGACAATTTATTTGCTTCATGCACATCCATCATTCAATAGTGCAGAAGGCAACACGTAACCAAAAAACTCCTTTTATTTATTTATTTATTTATTTATTTTTTTTATTGCATTTTAGGTTTTGGGGTACATGTGAAGAACATACAATATTGTTGCATAGGTACACACGTGGCAGTGTGATTTGTTGCCTTCCTCCCCTTCACCTATATCTGGCATTTCTCCCCATGCTATCTCC
>CAUYQU010062414.1:0-26538 GCA_963574635.1 Cheracebus regulus | reverse complement strand
GTTTCTTTGCATTGGGTTAGAACATGTTCTTTTAGCTCACAGAAGTTTCTTATTATCTACCTTCTGAAGCCTGATTCTGTGAGTTCGTCACACTCATCCTCCGTCAAGCCTTGTTCTCTTGCTGATGAGGAGCTGCGATCCCCTGTAGGGGGAGAGGCATTCTGATTTCGGGTGTTCTCAGCCTTTCTGCACTGGTTTCTTCCCATTTTTGTGGATTTATCCACCTGTCGTCTTTATAATTGCCGACTTTCAGATTGGGTCTCTGAGTGGACATCCGGCTTGTTGGTGATGAAGTTTTTTCTGTTTCTTAGTTTTCCTTCGGCAGACACCCCTTACCCACAGAGCTAGGCCTTCCCGGGTTCAGCTGTGCTTGCTGTGAAACTTTCAGTCCTCAGCACTTTCAATTGCTGTTCTCCTTGTGGGGATGGGACCAGCCGAGCCCGACTAAAAGGGCACCCGGTCCCATATACTCCGTACCGAGAAGCACCATGCCGGGGTGCCGGCAAAACAGCCGCACTGGCCAAAAGAGTCGTGCTGGCGACCCATGTGGCTCCTCCACCGGGAATCTCCCAGTTCGTGTGCAACAACAATTCGTCTGAAATTGCGGCATCCACTTGCTCTCTGTGCTTTCACTGGGAGCTACAATCCTGAGCTGCTGCTAAGCGGCCATCTTGGATCTCTCTCTCCGCCTCCATTTTTACATGTGCCTGTCCTAACAATCATACGAGATAAGCAAGCCTGATGATAGTAACCACAACTTCTGCAACCCCAACCCCATGGTAAATGAAATGCCCTCCAAGAATCAGGCACTATACAAGGTCTCTCACAGATTTGCCTCATTCAAAGTGGAGTAATTACCAAAATTTTATGAAGTATTTATCTCAACCCAACTTTACAGATGAGGATACTGAAGCTCAGCAATTAAAGTAACTGGCCCAGAAAGCAGATCTGTGATCATACACCCAGGTGTGTCTCAATCCCAAACCTACGCCATTTCCTTGTCTGACCCACACTCCTCAGGAAACAGAGATTGAGAAAAAGATAATCATTTGGCCAAGTCTTACTGACAACTGGAACCCAGAGCCTTCTAACCCTTGATCTACTGTGCTTTCCACATGGCATACTGCTTCTATAAAAAGCAAGGACACTTCCTTCCATCAGGATTTTATAAATCATAATCCTATTAGATTATAAATAACATCATAGGGAAGCTATGTGATACATGAGGGAAAGCTAAGGGTGTCCAAGGGAAACTTTGAGGAAGTATAACTAAATTAATACACAGGGACCAGGGTTTAAATATTTTATAACCAATACTCAAAACAGTAACAGTCAGCAAGCTGCAGTGGATCACACCTGTAATCCTAACACTTTGGGAGGCAGAGATGGGACAATCATTTGAGCCCAGGAGTTCAAAACCAGCCTGGGTGACAGAGTGAGAGATGCTGTCTCTACGAAAATAAAAAACAGTAACAGTTAATAAAGTTTCCAGGAGTAGCTTAGATAATTCCAAAATTGTATTTATAATATTAGGAGAAGTGCTATTTTTAAATATTCTAAAATTTATAATTGGAATGCCCATAAAAATTGCCTACATCATCATTATGTCAGAATAATTTATAATTATTTAGGACTCTGCTTTTGATAAATATGTATGCTGCAACTACTTAATAAAGTCATGAAAAACAATTTTTTAAATATAAATGTTACTTACATATCCCAGTTTGGAGCTAGCCGCAAATGCTGGATTAGCAAATGGAACTAGAGTAAAAAATTAAAATGTAAAAAAAGAAAAAATTAAAATATTTAATCACAAAACACAGAAAGTGACAGCAAAGTTAACAGCTTATATCTTTATAAAAAGGAAATTTATAATGTACACCAAAAATGATATTTACTAAATTACAAAGGCACTAGTATACAAACACGATTAAAATATAAACTAAGAACAGTACTTTTAGTTTCTCCTACCACTTTATTTTCTCTAAATGACTGCCCTTACCTGATAGACACACACCAACTATCAAAAAGAGTAATATTCATACTACCCTCAAAGCAAATGAACTTAAAATTTTTCAAGCAAATTTCCAAATGAGGGCCCACTATAGAAAACACCTGTGAACCATGGTAATTCCTGTCTGAGGATGACTTCAAAAACTCTGCCAATCAATGCTCAAACGTGAGCCAAAAGAAACAAAAAAAAAAACCCTGACAAATTCCCGTGAGTTTACCAATGGACCAACACAGTCCAGCAAGTAAATTCCCAGCGGAAGAGGAAAAACGTGTCTTACGGAGTGGATGTCTCCCTTCAATGTGTGCAGTTTACCCGATGACCCAGTAAAGGAACTGACACCCCCACCCGTTCCACATGGGCAGTTCATTCCAGTCACTGAAGAGAAGGTAAAAGGTCTGTCTTATGATATCACACTATTTTTCTTTTTTGAGACCAAGTTTCATTCTTTTCGCCCAGGCTGGAGTGCAATGGCACAATCTCAGCTCACTGCAACCCCTGCCTCCCAGGTTCAAGTGATTCTTCTGCCTCAGCCTCCCGAGTAGTTGGGTTTACAGGAGTGCACCACTATGCTCGGCTAATTTTGTGTTTTTAGTAGAGACCACGTTTCGCCATGTAGACCAGGCTGGTTTTGAACTCCTGACCTCAGGTGATCCACCCACCTTGGCCTCCCAAAGTGTCAGGATTACAGGCATGAGACAATATCCGGCCTGATTTCATATTTTTTTTTAATCTTACAAGTTAACATAAAATGGAAATGTGAGCATCAAAAAAAAAAAAACTTCAAAATCACCATCTACTCTCATCTACTTTAAGACCTAAGAATTAAGCAGAGGATAATTTTCATAAACCTAAAATCATGATAAATCAGATTTTTCATGGTAGTTAAATCAAACTGATATTTTAGCACTTCTTTGAGCCTCTATAAAAACACAAGCTTAAGCCAGGCTCGGTGGCTCACGCCTGTAATCCCAGCAGTTTGGGATGCCCAGGTAGGTGGATCACAAAGTCAGGAGATCGAGACCATCCTGGCCAACATGGTGAAACCCCATCTCTACTAAAAATTCAAAAATTAGCCAGGCATGGTGACAGGTGCCTGTAGCTCCAACTACTCGGGAGGCTGAGGCGGGAGAATTGCTTGACTCTGGGAGGCAGAGGTTGCAGTGAGCCGAGATTGCGCCACTGCACTCCAGCCTGACAACAGAGTCAGACTCCGTCTCAAAAATCAGAAACAAAAAACATGTAACTGCATAAGGCATGTCACAGAGGCCTACCAGGGGGGAGTGGAGGAGCCTGGTGGCCACCTCCTGGTGACCAGCCACCACGCACAGATAGCAAAGGAGATTCAGCTTGGCTCGGGAGGCCCCCGTGCTCTTCTCAGTGCAGTCGATCTGCGAGCACACTTGTTGCAAAAAGTCATTCCAATCTTGGTCTTTCAGAAACAGTAACTTATCCACTGCCAAGGAAAGAAAATGATAAAAGTATGTATGAGAGAAAGCTGCTGGAAACATTACATGAGCAATAAACGCAGAAGGACAACAGCTGAGATGAGGACAAAGAAAACACTGCACTGTCAAAACCAAAAATAACTCCAAAGATGACACGACTTTTATGTGTCCTTCTATATTCTTCATCTCTTTACCTATCCATGGAAACTTTTTAACCATGTCAAGGGAAAACCATGCTTCAAATAAAGCGGATGTCTGAAGCACAACTGTCCCACAACCTAGACTATAACAAAATGCAAAGTTCAATACAACTGATGTAAAAGACAAAAGAGCCTTTGTATACATAAATCAACTCTGAAACACTGGGAAAAGCACAAATCTTACAGTTCTTAAAAAGTTCCAATAGGCTGGTCACGGTGGCTCACGCCAGTAATCCTGGCACTTTGGGAAGCCAAGGCAGGCAGATCACAAGGTCAGGAATTCAAGACCAGCCTGGCCAACATAGTGAAACCACGGCTCTACTAAAAATACAAAAAAAAGTTAGCCAGGTGTGGTGGTGCATGCCTGTAATCCCAGTTACTTGGGAGACTGAGTAGGAGAATCGCTTGAACCTAGAAGGCAGAGATCATACCACTGCACTCCAGCCTGGGTGACACAGCGAGACTCTGTCTCAAAAAAAAAAAAAAAAAAATCCAATAAAATTACTGTTTAAAAAAAAAAAAAGGATAACATGATAGCTAAAATCACCTGAAATTCCAACCTCCAAATCCCTATACAAAAAAAGGCAAAATCTAAGAAATGTGATAACCCCTAAAATTAACATATTTTCAGCTGATCTCTATCTTTAGACAAAATAAACTGTAAATATAATTTCCTAAATAACTCAAAGAAGAAAAAGGAAATAGTATTCCAGGTAATAATTCTCTAGGTTTGCATAAATAGTCCTACTTGGCACTGAAAGCACTGTTAATAATATTTTGCTTCACTTTGGTCTTTCAAAAACGTCCTTCTACACAGTTTCTTTTTTGTTTTTATCAGTAATTAAGTTGATCGATATAACCCCTTAACTGGTTTATTTAAAGCTAAATATATTTTAAATTGCTTCAAGTAATAGATTTTACTCTAGCCATGATGAATAATTTTTCCCAAATCAAGTTTAACAGCTTAAAATATAATTTGTTAAACAAAAAAAAAACAGCTTAAGATATGTAAAAATTTCTGCCATTCGCCTTAAATAAGATTTTCATTAGCTTAACAGAAACGCAGTAATCATCCTGTAAGTATCTCCACTCCCACACCATCTCCACAGTCATGAGCCACCTCGTCCCATTCTCAAATGTCCTGGTCCCTCCAACGAATCCCAATCCTTCATTGTTGTCCCCAACCCTGTGCACCTACAGCAGCCATAAATGGTGGAAATTCAACCAGCTCTATGAAGGGAAGGGCAGGAGAAGACCCCCCCACCCACTCTACAGGAAAACTTGCCCAGATCTACAGGAACCTCCCCACCCACAAGAGGACAGGGCAGCCCAGACTCAGCTGAGAAATGTCAACAGCTGGCACAAATGAATTACAGATTGTTTACAATTCGCATAACACTGCCCCAAGAATATAACCAATTGTCAAGACAAAATAAATTTAGTTTTTCACAAATATTCCATTTGCAAATATCATATCTGTATCCATATACAGAGTCTGCATGTTCAATAAGTCCTTTATAATCCTACCTGAATATGCTGGTAGATGCAATATTTTTGGATCAAATTTAACCGGTGGTTGTTTCATTATCTGTGGTTAAAAAGAAAAAAACAACTTTTGAGACGATTTTTAAGATGGATATCTGTGTCCTTTTATGTCCCTTATGTCAGATTATAAATCAATCAGGGCAAAAAAAGAATGCATAAAATGTGTTACTAAAAAAAAAAATAAGAACTCAACAATGTCTTTCAGATTAAAACATACAAATACAGGTAATAATTTTTTAAATAATTTCCATTGATATCTGTAATAAAATAAAGCTTCATAGAAAAACATTCACTCCTATCTCGGCTTCCATTTTAGCTAATTTACCTCTAGATTAAAAATTCAGTCATTCAACAAGTATCTATTGGGTACCTGCCAAGGAAAGGCTCTATGCCAAATGCTCATGGGAATACAAAGGTATAAAAGACACAATCCCGTTTTCAGAAAGCTGACAATCTAGTTGGGAAGACGAGACAAACATCTGTTAAACAACAAAATATTTCCCAATTCAAAACAGGCAGGACATGACAGACAAAACACTGGACAAAAGAATTTTTTTGTAAACAGTAGTTTAGACAATACAACAAGCACCTTAGTTGATACAGTTAGGATCAGGTTTACAGAAAAGAAAGAAGGTGGGCTGCCATCTTGAAGGATGGTTAGAACTTTATTGTTGTATCAGAGAAGAGACCATTCCAGGAAGCCATAATGGCATGAATTGGAAAGTGCACAATTTATTTGAGAAATGTGAAGAAACCATGTAGTTGGATTCATGAGCTTAGGACAGACAGATACTTCATCTTGAGACTCTGACTTAAAAATTCAACCATCATTTCTATACCTAATTTCTGCAAAACTTCTATATGTAATATTTTTAAAACCTTTACTAATAAAGTAAGTAATCAGCATTACTGTATTTATCGTCATATTCTTACCAAAATGCATATTCTCATTCTAATCTCATAATCTAAATTCACAGTATCATTCTAATTATGAGAAACCCTTAGACAAACCTAAATTAAGGGTCATTCTTCAAAACACTCAACCAGTTACTCTTCAAAGTGCCAAGGACTTTGAGTCATACGTTTTATGACATATATTACAAAAAAATACAACAGCCAGGCGCGGTGGCTCAAGCCTGTAATCCCAGCACTTTAGGAGGCTGAGGCAGGTGGATCATGAGGTCAGGAGTTCAAGACCAGCCTGGCCAAGATGGTGAAACCCCATCTCTACTAAAACTACAAAAATTAGCCAGGCGCAGTAACAGGCGTCTGTAATCCCAGCTACTTGGGAGGCTGAGGCAGGAGAATCGCTTGAACTCAGGCGGCAGAGGTTGCAGTGAGCTGAGATCGCACTACTGCACTCCAGCCTGGGCAACAGTGTGAGACTCTGTCCCAAAAAAAAAAAAAAAATGTGAGGCTGGGCACAGTGGCTCAAGCCTGTAATTCCAGCACTTTGGGAGGCCGAGGTGGATGGATCACCTGAGGTCAGGAGTTCAAGACCAGCCTGATCAACATGGTGAAACCCCATCTCTTAAAAAAAAAAAAAAAGTGTCAAAGTCATGAAAGATAAAGTTGAGAAATACTGACAAGGCCATGAAAGACTAGGGCAGACTATATGAGACTAAGGGGGCAGAACAACTAACTGTAATGTGGGATCCTGGAACAAAAAGGAAGGACATTAGAGGCAACTGGGAAAGTTCGAGTAAGTTTAGTAGCTTAGTTAACAGCACTACACTCATGTTTTCTTTTATTTTTCCCTTTCTTTTTCAGGAAGAAGATCAATCAGGATATTGCAAGCCCTCATTACACAGAGACATTAATCAAGTATCCTGCAACTCCAATTATCACATTCTACTGCCCTCCAGAAGGAGGAACAGGTAAGGGTTATCCCACCTGACTAATACTACAGCAGTGTTATTTCCCAGGCCTTGCTAACTAGACTATAGACCTGGGTGATGTGAACACTAAGAGCAGCTGGGCAAAAGGTACACAGGAACTCTCAACTTCTCTTAAGACTAAAGGTAGTTTAAAATGAAAAGTTCAACACAAAAATTTCCACTGACTAAGACTTCCCAGAAACTATCAAATATGGTTACAAGAGGAAAACAAGAAACAGAATATTGTCTAAAGCAAGCTTGTCCAACAGGCAGCCCAAGACAGCTTTGAATGTGGCCCTACACAAATCTGTAAATTGTCTTAAAACATTTTAAGATTTTTCTGCAAATTTTTTGCTTTTTTAGTTCAGCTATCATTAATGTATTTTATGTTTGGCCCAAGACAATTCCTCTTCCAATGTGGCCCAGGGAAGCCAAAAGATTAGACACCCCTGGTAAAGATACCACACACTGTTCTAGAAAGACCACTCTGAAAATGCCCCAATGTTTACTTTGCCAGACATATTAACTCAGAAAAAGAATTAGCTCCATTATGAAAAATAGCTAAATAATCTATATGAAATGCTATCTAGAAAATAAACATGAATCCAAGAATCCCTGTGGTCTAAAGCACAATAATGTTCCCAATGAGATAGAAGAAAAACAGTCATGAATTAATACAGAAAAAGATATTTTAAAAAGAAAAAGCAGAAAAATTAACATAGAGAGTAAGTAGTGGAATGTGAGTAGGGTGGGGAGCTAGAAGTCAAGACAAAACCGGGGGACTTAGAAATGAATTTGTTTTTAGAGTAGGTGCTCATTACCTATCCCCTGGCAATAAAGTATTATATCCCAAAAGACAAGAAGAGAGAAAGCTGGCACTGTGAACCATGACCCCTCCAGCCCCCCGTGTCTCCCCACTGTCTCCCCTGCAGTCTCAACCTGTGAGAGGTGAGGGCTTCTGTGTGATCCGCCTGCCCAGCCAAGCCTGGTGAGCACTGCCCTCTGACCGCCTCTGTCTTCAAAATACATCAGAGACTACAATACTTAGAGTGGTTCGCAGGACTGCGTGTGGAGAAACAAAGGGATGAGAGCTAAGGTCAGAGGCCAGGAGGGTGGCAGCCCCTCTGTGGCAAGTCGAAGAAAGCAGCATTGAGGCGGAGCTGACTCATCAAACACAGGAGAGAAAACTCACAACTCCAGCGAAGGGGAGGTAAGGCAGTGTAAGGAAAGGGTTGCAGACAGGAGACGCAGACACGCAGCACAGTACGTGAAACAGAAGCAGACAAGAGGAACAGGAAAGGTCACACCATCAACAACACCCTGAACGGAAACCACATGCACATTTCAGATCTCAGTGAAGTCTACACCTCAGTGGTTAGCTGTCTTTCCACACCTTTGGATTGTCGATAATGGGGGTGACAACAAGATCTGAGTCCGTATAGATAAGCTCTCTCATCTGGGACTCCAGGTCCTGCTGACTCAGGTGTCCACTTGTACCCTGAAATTGGAACAAAAATTAGACTTCGTTTCTGCGACTAACGTAGAGCTTCAAAAGACTGACCTAGTAAGACGCTGAGGAAGACACCACTGTTAGAGGTAGCCTGGATCAATGTGCTTCAACTGCTATGCAAGACACTTGCGGTCTCATTTGATTTTCACAAACACCCTAAAGTGTAGGTACCATCATTCCCATTTTACAGATAAAAATATAAAACTCTGCGAAAGTGACTGAATTGCTCATGTTACCACTAAGGCTGGATAAGAAAAAAGACCTTTACAGTTCAATGTTCTAAGCTGTGATGAGGCAAACTGGTTTGTCGATTAATTACCAGCATGGCTGGTTTTTTTTTTTTTTTTTTGAGACCAACTCTCACTCCAACCCACAGGCTGAAGTGCAGTGGCACACTCTCAACTCACTGCAACCTCTGCCTCTCAGGTACAAGTGATTCTCCTGCCTTGACCTCCCAAGTAGTGGAACTACGGGTGCACACCACCATGCCCAGCTAATTTTTATATTTTTAATAAAGACAAGGTTTCACCATGTTGGCCAGGCTGGTCTCGAACTCCTGGCCTCAGGTGACCCACCCACCTCAGCCTCCCAAAGTGCTGGGATTACAGGCATGAGCCACTGCGCCTTACCCACGGCTTTAGTTTTCATTCACAGAATGCTAATCAATTTATTTCTGCTTTACAGCATATTCAATGTGAAGTTGAAGCTGTAACACACAAAAAAAATTTCAGACTTAAATACAGACCTGTTACCTGAGTGTTAAACATCAGTTATTTATTAAGCCTAGTTAGAGCTGATATATAATAAAATGAATCACCAGACATTCACCATCAGTTATTCCTTTCAGATGGTTCTTTGTGCTCTATTTAAATATAATTTGTATTCCTAGTACTATGCCTCAGTATTTCCCAACAGGAAAAAAAAGAGGATTTATGCTTAAGAACCTTCAAAGAAACAATGACTAGCAAACTAAATAAAACAGAAAGGCAAATCCGTGAAGTAAGGAATAAGAAAAATAAATTATTCAAAACTGAGTAAGGAAGGGTCAGGGAAACAGAAGCAGAGGAGTTAGCTAAGGAAGTTGCTAGATACCCCTTGCAACTCAGACAAAAGACATAAGAAAACATACAAAGAAGCCAGGAGTGGCAGCTCATGCCTGTAATCCCAGCATTTTGGGAGGCTGAGGCGGGTGGATCACGAGGTCAGAAGTTTGAGACCAGCCTGACCAACATGGAGAAACCCCATCTACTAAAAATAAAAAAATTAGCCAGGCATGGTGGCACGCACCTGTGATCCCAGCTACTCAGGGGGCTAAGGCAGGAGAATCACTTGAACCCGGGAGGCAGAGGCTGCAGTGATCCAAGATCACACCGCTGCACTCCAGCCTGGGCAACAGAGCAAGACACTGTCTCTAAAAAAAGCAAAGAAAGAAGGAATGTAAGAATAGTAAGGTGGACCAATTAAAAAATTGTATGCAAAGATTAATTTCCTATAGGTAAATTGAATATATGCACAAATGCCAAGTTATAACAAATATCCCACTCACAATAGCAAAAATATATAACATAAAATGTTCAGGAATAAACTAAATGATCAATAACTGTAATGAGATCATAATCATTAAATGAAAAACAAAATAGGTTGAATTTTTGAATAAATATTTATCCAAAGAAAATAGACAAATGGTCAATAAACACATAAAAAGATACTCAACATCAGCCGGGTGTGGTGGCTCACACCTGTAATCCCAGCACTTCGGGAAGCCAAGGCCGGCTTATCACCTGAGGTCAGGAGTTTGACACCAGCCTGATCAACATGGTGAAACCCCGTCTCTACCAAAAATACAAAAATTATCTGGGCATGGTGGTGGGCGCCTGTAATCCCAACTACTCGGGAGGCTGAGGCAGGAAAATCACTTAGGCGGAGGTTGCAGTGAACCGAGATCACGCCATTGCACTCCAGCGTGGACAATACAGCAAGACTCTGTCTCAAAAAAAAAGGTACTCAATCAACATCATTAGCCATCAGGTAAATGCAAATCAAAACTACTAAGACACAGAATTTCACACCTACTAGCAAGACACAGTGACTCATGCCTCTAATCCCAGCATTTTGGGAGGCCGAGGAGGCGGGTGAATCATATGAGGTCAGAAGTTCAAGACCAGCCTAGCCAACATGGTGAAACCCCGTCTCTACTAAAAATACAAAAATTAGCCAGATGGTAGTGCTGTGTGCCTGTAATCCCAGCTACTTGGGAGGCTGAGGCAGAATAGCTCGAGCTTGGGCAGGGAGGTTGCAATGAGCCAAGATCATGCCAGTGCACTTTTTTTTTTTTTTTGAGACAGAGTCTCACTCTGTCGGCCAGGCTGGAGTGCAGTGGCACGATCTCGGCTCACAGCAACCTCCGCCTCCTGGGTACAAGCAATTCTCCTGCCTCAGCCTCCTGAGCAGCTGGGACTACAGGCATGTACTACCACCCACAGCTAATTTTTGTATTTTTAGTAGAAACAGGGTTTCATCATGTTGGCCAGGATGGTATCAATCTCCTGACCTCATAATTTGCCCGCCTTGGCCTCCCAAAGTGCTGGGATTTCAGGTGTGAACCATCGCACCCGGCACAGTGCACTTTATTTCTCTTATTATTACACTGTAATATATAATGAAATAATTATAAAACTCGCCATAATACAGAATCAGTAGGAGCCCTGAGCTTGTTTCCCTACAACTAGACAGTCCCATCTGTGGGCAATGGGAAACACTGACAGATCATCAGGCATTAGATTCTCATGAGGAGCATGCAGCCTACATTCCCCACATGGGCAGCTCACAACAGGGGGCACGCTCCTCTGAGAATGTTTAAAGCCACCACTCATCTGACAGGGGTCAGAGCTCAGACAGCAATAAAGGTGACGGAGAGCGGCTGTGAATACAGAAGCTCCACTCACTCGCCCGCCACTCACTTCCCGCTGCATGGCCTGGCTCCTAAGAGGCCACGGACCAGCAGCAGTCCATGGCCGGGGGTTGGAGACCCCTGACTTATGCAGTGCACCTAGAATAGGCACATTCATAGAGGCAGAAGGTTTAATGGTGGTTGCCAGGGGCTGAAGACAATGGGAAATGGGCATTCATTATTTAATGGTTGAGTTTCAATTTGGGATGCTGAAAAACTTCTGGCAACAGATGGTGGAAAGAGCTGCACAACAGCGTGAATACACTTCATGTCACTTGAACTGTATACTTAGAAATGACTTAAAATGGTCAACTTTATGTAATGCATTTCTTACCACCACATTTGTTAAGACCACCAATGCCAAATGTTAGTGAGAATGTGTAAAAACAGATGCCCTCATACACTGGTGGCTGGAATTTAAAATGATGCAGATGCTCCAAAAAGCAGTGTGACAGTTCCTCGAGAAGTCAAACAGGGCCAGGGCCAGCGGCTCACACCTAATCCCAGCACTTTGGGAGGCTGAGACAGGAGCATCACTTGAGCTCGGGAGTTTGAGAACAGCTTAGGCAAAACAGTGGGACCCTGTCTTCATCAACGATTTCTGGTCAACTTAGCCAGGTGTGGTGGCATATGCCTGTAGTTCCAGGTACTTGGTGGACTGAGGCAGGAGGATCCCCGGAGCCCAGTCCAGGCTGCAGTGAGCTATGATCGTACCACTGCACTCCAGCCTGAGTGACAGAGTGAGACCTTATCTCAAAACAAAAAGTTCAACAAGGAACAAGGAGTTAACACATGATAGCAATTCTACTCCTAAGTATATACCCAAAGAGAAATGAAAATATTCATCCACACAAAAACATGTACACAAATCATAGCAGCATTTTCATTACAGCCAAAAGGAAGAACCAACCCAAATACTCACCAACTGATGACTGATACAAAAAGATATTGTATATACAATAAATTACTTGACAATGAAAAGGAATCTAGTACTGATACATGCTACAACTTGGATGAATCTTGAAAACCTGTGTTAAAAAGGCTGAGTGCAGTGGCTTGTGCCTGTAATCCCAGCACTTTGTGAGGCCAAGGTGGGCAGATCATGAGATCAAGAAATCGAGACCATCCTGGCCAACATGGTGAAACCCCGTCTCTACTAAAAATACAAAAATTAGCTGGGCATGGTCGCACACGCCTGTAGTCCCAGCTACTCAGGAGGCTGAGGCAGAAGAATTGCTTGAACCCAGGAAGCAGAGGTTGCAGTGAGTCAGGATCGCACCACTGCCCTCCAGCCTGGCTATAGAGTGAGACTCCGTCTCAAAAAAAATAAAAGAGAGAAGACATATGTGAAGTGGGAAAAGCTCAGAACAAAAGACCACGTATTGTATGACTCCATTTATATGAAATGCACAGAACAGGTAAAATAATAAAGACAAAACATGTACTAGTGGTTGTGTAGAAAGAGCATGGAGAAGAGCTGCAGAGACGTGGGGTGGCCGGCGGCAGCGCCTACTGACGGGTAGTTTCTTTGCTGGATGGTGAGACAGTTAACTGTGGTGATAACTGCAACCTCTGAATATGCTACGGGTCCCTGAATCGTACCTTTTTATTGAAGGGGGGGGTGTCTCACTCTGTCACCCAGGCTGTCATAGCTCACTGCAGCCTCAAACTCCTGTGCTTAAGCAACCCTCCCACTTCAACCTCCCATGTGGCTAGGGGTACAGGTGTGTACCACCACATCCACGTAAAAATACGCACACAGATGTCCACAGCAGCATTTTCATTATGGTGTCTTCATTACATACAAAAGGCAGAATCAACCCAGCAATTTTTTTTTATTTTTGTGTGAGGACAGGGTCTTGCTATGTTGACCAGGCTGGTCTCGAACTCCTGCCCTCAAGTGATCCTCCTCCCTCAGCCTCCCAGAGTGCTAGAATTACAATTCACACCCAGCCTGACCTGTTCACCCTAAGTGGGTGAATTGCATGGTATGTCAACTGTATCTACAGGAAGGCCTTACCAAAAAGATCAACCATGGAGCAGCTAAACGGGCTCTCTCTCTCTCACAGCACTTACAAGAAAACCTGGAGCCATCAGGAAAGATGATCTTATTGTGAATTTTGAAATTATAAACATAATTCACTTATCAACTTACAATCGTTCTTTTGAGCTTCTACATCTTATGTAGAAAGAAAATTTCCCAAGCCTGCTCACCTTGGTCAAAGGAGAAGTCTTCTGTGGTGAACTGTGAGTCACATCCTCACCAGGACCCACTTCCACTGCACTGCTAGTTCTTGGCGTAGGACGAGAACTGAAAAATCCACACCAGTTAATGTTATTCAGATTTCAGAGAGTTTATTCTCTTTTTACTGTTTTCTGGAAGAAAACATGTCTCATGAAAACTGGTAGAGTATGATGATTCCATATGATCTCACTAAAAAAGTCTAGACCTCATTTGTTTATATAATTTTTATAACTGCTATCAATTTCCTGGCTAGGGTATTATTTCTTTTATTTATACTTTCCATGCCATATACAGCATTCTCGTTTTTAACTAGAAATCTTCAAACATTAATTTTTATAAATGTCTTTTGGTACTGACAGGATTAACATAAATAAAATAGATCAGATATTCTACAAAGAATGGAAAATATTTGTAGTTGTATGTCAGAAAATTTTTGAAGAGAAAATTACCCTGGCACCTAATTAAAATAAGTTGCAAGTAAGTTACAATCCACATCTATTTGTAAGGATCCCTCTACACATATAAATGCCTGTGATACTGTACAGGCCACTGCACTTTTCCTGATCTATGGTTTTGAGCTTTTCACTTTTTTTGTTTTGTTTTGTTTTTCTGAGATGGAGTCTTGCTCTGTCACTCAGACTAGAGTACAATGGCATGATCTCGGCTCACTGCAACCACTGCCTCCCCAGTTCAAGCCATTCTCCTGCCTCAGCCTCCCAAGTAGCTGGGATTACAGGCACCTTCCACTGCGTCTAATTTTTGTAGTTTTATTAAAGGTATGTTTCACCATCCTGACACTGTGATCCACCTGCCTCACCCTCCCAAAGTGCTGGGATTGCAGGTGTGAGCCAATGCACTGGCCTGAGCTTTTCACATTTTAAGAAATTCTTCCCCTCAGAACATTAATCTTTTTAAATTATTTCCTTCAGGTCCAAGCACAGTGGCTGATGCCTGTAATCCCAGCACTTTGGGAGGCCAAGGCAGTCAGATCACTTGAGGTCAGGAATTTGAGACCAGCCTGGCCAACATGGTAAAACCCAGCCTCTACTAAAAATAGAAAAATTAGGCCAGGCATGGTGGCTCATGCCTGTGATCTCAGAACTTTGGGAGGCTGAAGCAAGCAGATCACCTGAGGTCAGAAGTTCAAGACGAGCCTGCCCAACATGGCAAAACCCAACCTCTACTAAAAATACAAAAATTAGCTGGGAGTGGTAGCAGGTGCCTATAATCCCAGCTACTAGGGAGGCTGAGGCAGGAGGATCACTTGAACTCAGAAGGTGGAGGTTGCAGTGAGCCGAGGTCACGCCAATGCACTCTAGCCTGGGCAACAAAGTGACAAACTAACAAAAAAAAAAAAAAAAAAAAAAAAAAAATTAGCCAGGTGTGGTGGTGCATGCCTGCAGTCCCAGCTACTTGGGAAGCTGAGGCAAGAGAATCACTTGAACGGGAGAGGCGAAGGTTGCAGTCAGCCAAGATCGCGCCACTGCACTCCAGCCTGGGCAACAGGAGATCTTGTCTCAAAAACAAAACAAAACAAACAAGCTGGACTTCTGAAATTTTAAGTTCAATTCTATTTTAAGTTAAATAACAAAATGAAGAGACAGTAACCCTTACAAATGTAAACAATGAGTTAGTTTGGTAAAAACTAAGTTGGTTTGGTTAAAAATTTTCAAAAATCCTGTATATAGCAAAACCTACATTTCACTATAGGCTAGTGAAAACCTATGGCACTAAAATCCCTGTTCTTTATCTCCGTGTAACATGGTTTGCACCAAGACAGCAAACGCTTAAAGAAAATTTAACTTCTGTCTGGCATTGCTCCCTCTTTTTTCATTTTACCTACCTGAGAAGAAACATGGATTCTTTCAACTGACCCTCAAAAGTACTCTTAGGCCGAAATTCAGTTGGATTTTCTGTAGCAGGAAAGTAATATGTTATCCAGAAAAGAACAAAAATACTATAGGCAAGGCATAATATACGCAAGATTTAAAGGGAAATAACACTGAAATTAGGAACTCTCTCAAACAGCATTCTAAGCAGCATGAATGTGCTCAAATAAAAGCTTACCTAGTCTGAAAGAGTGACCTGGTGGTTCACCGCTCTTGTGGCCTTTTGCTTGTCCACTCTGAGGGTCCTGCAAAAGCTCCTTGGAATCTTCTGGCCCAGAACACTCCATCGTGTTTCTGCCATTACTGGAGAAAACCAACACAATCAGACTGACTGTGGAGTTCTCTATGGTTTTGCGTTAGAAGAAGAGGTTGGAGAAGATAATCAAATTACACCTGACATTCAGCAGTTACAGAACCTCTTCACTTCATGCCTCACTCATGCGGATAGCCATCAAAGACTGGCAGGAAAGCTACATCATTGTAGTCCCTCAAGATCCAGGCTAAAGCCAGATGTTGTGGTGCACACCTGTAATCCTAGCACTTTGGGAGGTCGAGGCAGATCACTTGAGCTCAGGAGTTCAAGACCAGCCTGGGAAACACAGTGAGACCTTATCTCTATTTTTGTTTTTAACATATTTTTTTTAATTTAGAAAAGAAAAAAAATAAAAAGATCCAGGCTGACAGACCAGGTATGGTGGCTCACACCTATAATCCTAGCACTTTGGGAGGCCAAGGCAGGCAAATCACTTGAGGCCAGGAGTTTGAGACCAGCCTGGGCAACATGGTGAAACCCTGTCTCTACTAAAAATACAAAAATTAGCTGGGTGTGGTGGCCCATACCTATAGTCTCAGCTACTCAGGATGCTGAGGTGGGCAGATCACCTGAGCCCAGGGAGGGCAAGGCTGCGTTGTGCCATGATCACACCACTGCACTCCTGCCTGGGTGACAAAGTGAGACACTGTCTCCAAAAAAAAAAAAAAAAAAAAAAAGATCCAGGCTGACAAGAATTCCATTTTGACATTTTTCTTTCCAATTACCTCATCATGAGGAAGAAATGTGGTAAATTATCACTGCTCTTCAATTTTAAATCTGGGAATAACATACATTACTTTTGCTAACATTTTGTTACCCAAAACAAGTCACATGACCACACCTAACTTAAAGGAGAGAAAAAAGATCCTACCATTTACCTGGGAGGTGGGAAACCAGATGTATCTGGCAACAGAACTAATGACTATCGTATTATATCAATGACTGAAGAACAACGATCAGAAAATAAGGAAAATCAAGAACACAAAAATATCATGATTAAACTCCTTAAGCAACCCTTAATTAAACAAATGCTGGATTTTCTCCTACTGAGAAAGCAGAGAAATTCAGGTCATTGATGCTGTCTCATTAGAACAGTAATGGGCGTGAGGGTCCCATACACAAAGGTAAGTGTATCTACCTGAGACCAAGGTCGTCGATGCTCGCTTCCGGATCTGCCCCAGCAAAAGCTTTCTTCCAAAATGAATGCCGCAGTAGCCCTGTCCAAGTTAATCTTTATAAAACATAAATGTTAAAACTCTACTTTAACATGATTTACCATCAAGAATTCCCAAGACATGTCCCAATTACACATATCAGATTTTACAATCTGTATTTCCCAAACGTACATGTGTGCCTTTGAAATCATTTTCATTTTATTATTTCATTTGTGTATGCAATTAACCTCTTTTAGACAGCAAGATCAAAAGAAATAATTCAGAAGACTTAAATCGTACAGAATGAAACTGTCTGTTAACTAAGTATTAGAAGTTTCAGGATTCAAATTCCATAGAGTCTGGGTTCTCCAACCATTCTAGAAAAAGGGGAGTCTATAAATAAACTGAGTCTGAAGTAAATATAATAGATATCTATGATCCTACCATCCTTTATTTCACAACAGAGGCAAGATTATTTTACTTACCCTGACTGATAACTTTAAGTTTTGCAACTATTCTGTTAGAACTTTATTCAGGAATAAATAAGAATACTAGGCCAGGCGTGGTGGCTCATACCTATAATCCCAGCACTGTGGGAGGCCAAGGTGGGCAGATTGCTTGAGTCCAGGAGTTCAAAACCAGCCTGAACAATGTGGCAAAACCCCATCTCTACAAAAATTACAAAAATTATTTGGGTGTGGTGGCCCACACCTATAATCCCAGCTACTTAGGAGGCTGAGGTAGAAGAATCTCTTAAGCCTGGAAGGCAGAGGTTGCAGTGAGCCAAAATAAGCCCACTGCACTCCAGCCTGGGTGACAGAGTGAGATCCCCTGTCTCGGGGGAAAAAATTATATATATATTTTCACATTGACACCTTGTTTAGGAGTCAAAATAATAATACCTAGCTAGTTCCACTTGCGTTAAAGTGACTTTAGGCTGTATTTAAAACTCAGGCTCACTTTCGAAAGATAAGTTTCACAACTAACAGAGTATACCACTAGGCATACTCACCAGATTGGGAAAATTAAGCCTGACTGAAATTTTAAAACAAAAAAGAATTTATAGTTAGTTAATCATTCAGAATTTCTGTATTAAATAAAAATTAGTTTAATCAAAAGTAAAACACAATAGAAAGAATTTGCAACCACATATAATATTTCTTTACACAAAAAGCTCTTATGGTTCACTAAAGGAAAAATAAAAATAGCCAAAGAAGTAAAGTTTATTTTCATCCATCAAATTGCCAAAAATGTAGATCAACAAGGCACACTGCAGGTGAGAGCGGGAGGGAAGGAGCTTTTTAACACATTGTTGCTGGAAGTGTCAATCAGCACCTGTTCCTAGAACGCAGGACATGTATCCAACTTCCTAAGTGCTGTTAGCCTTTAGCTAGCAATTCCACTTGGAGAAATCTATACGAAAGAGATCACTACCCAAGTAAACCCCAAAAATGAAAAACATTCACAAAAGGATATTTACTGTTAACAATGTATATGATATTTCAAATCAGGAGGCATTCTAAGTTTACTTTTTTGCAGATAATTGTGTATACATACTACAGCCATTTAAAATGACCAAGCAGCTAGGCACAGTGGCTAGCACCTGGCATCCCTGCACTTTGGGAGGCCAAGGCAGGTGGAATTGCTTGAGGCCAGTTCAAGACCAACCTGGCCAACATCCTGTAACCCCATCTCTACTAAAAACACAAAAATTAGCTGAGTGTGGTGGCATGTGCCTGGAATCCCAGCTACTTGGGAGGCTGAGGCACGAGAATCACTTGAACCCAGGAAGTGGAGGTTGCAGTGTACCAAGACTGTGCCACCCACTCCAGCCTGGGTGACAAAGCAAGACTCAGAAATGGAAATGGAAAAATATGCATAATGTACCACGAGAGAAGAAAGTAGGTTATGGAGTGGTCCCATGTAAGCAAAACATTATATAGCACAGGGTTATAAATGTAGGAATATGTGGTTACACCACCTGAAATAAATCAAGTATAGCAACATCTTATCAAAAGATGTCTGAAAAATTATCCACCAAAATAACACTAATCTAATGTAAGTAAAGGATGTTTGTCCTACAACTTATACAAAAGTCATCATTTCCTTCTGCAGTTTTAAAAATATATTTAATAAAAGAATGGATTCTTGTACATGCTACACTAAATTTATTCCCCATTTTATAAACTGAACCCTCCTTCCATCCCCCATCCGAGTTATCTAATGACAGAACCAGAAACAGAAACTAGCTGCCTGGACCTCTTTCCCACTCGGGCCACCTGCCAGGCTCCCTACCCTGTGCCTCAACAATGGTTTATAACGTGGCCATCGCTGCAACACAGAAAATGTACCATGTGCCTATCATCCTGTCACTTAATATCCCCATTATGTCAGCATTGTCATAAAAACAGGCCACATTAAATATCACTCAGTTAACAGTACCTTAACTTGACAATATCATCCCTAGGTCGATAAACAGTTTTAGCCTGAAATACACAATAAAAGAAATGGCACTTCTTGGATTTGGGAGTTACAAGAAAATCTTTCAGCTATTAAATATATGAAAGGAAAAACTGACTTCAAAAATTCCTCATGATTAAAAACACCTGCCAACTGAGAGAAAACCTTTCAATCCAAAGTCAGACTTCTTTAAAAAAGAATAATTTGAATAGCTATTTGTATATTAAGAACAGCACCATTTTAGAAGTACATAAAAGGGGGAAGAGATTCCACTATTGATTCCCATTAAAATACTGTCCCTTACTCCACTTGCGGAACTCTAAAGAAAAAATTTTTAAAAATTGAAATATGACCCTACCTTTTTTGAGGATCTCTTTGAAGTAACCCATCAAGCAAATTGATAAAATCTGAAGAAGCTTTAGGAAGAGAAGAATCTATAAACAAATTAATTTCCAAGAAACAATAAGTAGTAAATACATATCAATTTTATTTTTATATTCTACATCAACATTTAAAATAACAGTATTTTAAACATATAAATTATTCTTAAGAGAACACTGAATCCATTAACAATTACATCCTCTATTTAATGAGGAGCATGGGGAGGTATAGAACACAACGATTAAAAACATTTTTTCCTAGATCACAAAAAAGAAATGTAAATCTCAGCTGGCACGATGGCTCACCCCTATAATCCCAGCACTTTGTGAGGCTGAGGTGGGTGAATCACCTGAGGTTGGAAGTTCGAGACCAGCCTGACCAACATGGAGAAAAACACCGTCTCTACCAAAAAAAAAAAAAAAAAATTAGCCAGGCATGGTAGCACATGCCTGTAGTCCCAGCTACTCGGGAGGCTGAGGCAGGAGAATTGCTTGAACCTGGGAGGCGGAGGTTGTGGTGAGCCGAGACTGAGCTATCGCACTCCAGTCTAGGCAATAAGAGTGAAACTCCATCTCAAAAAAAAATGCAAATCTCAAAAACTAAGTCTTAAACCTATAAGCCTTCTCTTTACTGAACAATCCCAATAAGGATCACCAGCTTAATAAACTCAAACACTTGTCTTCAACTATATTGGGTTTTTTTTGTTTTGTTTTTTTTTTTAAGATAGGGTCTTGCTCTGTCACCCAGGCTGGAGTATAGGGGCACAATCATGGTTCATTCCAGCCTCTACCTCCTGGGCTCAAGTGATCCTCTCACCCCAGCCTCCAGAGTAGCTGGGACTACAGGCAGGCACCACCACACCTGGCTAATTTTTGTTTATTGTTTGTGGAGATGGGGGTCTCACTACGCTGCCTAGGTCAGTCTCAAACTCCTGGGCTCAAGTGATCTACCTGCCTTAGTCTCCTGAAGTGCTAGAACTACAAGTGTAAGCCACTGCGCCCAGCTCAACTTTTTTTTTTTTATTTTTTTTGAGATGGAGTTTCACTCTTGTTGCCCAGGCTGGAGTGCAATGGTGGGATCTTGGCTCACTGCAACCTCTACCTCCCAGGTACAAGCGATTCTCCTGTCTCAGCCTCCCAAGTAGCTTGGATTACAGGCATGTGCCACCATGCCTGGTTAATTTGTTTGTATTTAGTAGAGATGGGGTTTCACCATGTTAGTCAGGCTGGTTGCAAACTTCTGACCTCAGGTGATTCTCCTAAAGTGCTGGAATTACAGGCCTGCGCCACCGCACCTGGCCCCAGCTCAACTATTAATTATACCAATAAAGTATTCCTAACTTGAATAACTTTGCATTATAATGTATTATGATTAGAACATTTGCAATCCCTCTTTTAAGATTTTTAATAGATATAAGAAGCATTACATTACGACACTGTCCAATACCACTAATCTCATAATGTTCGTCTTTTTAAATTAGTTACATGTCACATCCAGGTCATTAGCCTATGGTTAAAAGTAGTAGTAATAGCCACACATTGTGGTTCATACTTGAAATCCCAGCACTTTGGAAGGCCAAGGTAGGTGGATCACTCAAGGCCAGGAGTTCGAGACAAACCTAGGCAACATAGCAAGACCCTGTCTTCACAAAACAATTAAAACTTTAGTCATTCCCAGTGGTGCACACCTGTAGACCCAGCTACTCGGGAGGCTGACTGAACCACTGCACTCCAGCCTGAGTGACAGAGAAGAACCCAGTCTCTCAAACAGGATTGTAGAATCCTGTTTTCATTTATGTGCCATAAAATAAACTTTAACGATGTACAGCAAAACATTTTACATTTGTGCCTTTGTTTTTCTTTCCTTAAAAATTACTGCTGATGATAGATTGTTATATTAACTACAATTTATATGACTAAAGATCCAACACTTTAAAAATACTACAACTGTATATAATTTTAAAGATTCTAAAACTTATAAGGGTAGCATTCTGATTCATCAAGATAAGGAAATGTCGGATTTGTTCCTATTCCAACAGATAACAACATGGGATATGACTGCAAAGTACATGGTACATACAAAAAGCATGCCACATAAGGGTTAAGAGGTTGAAGTCTTTGAGCTATACATTTTTTATATAGATGAACAAAATAATTTGTTTTTAAACGAGGGAAATCTACCAGTACTTTGTTCTCTGCTTCAGTATCTTTAAAAAATGGCAAAGGAAACACTAACATTTCTAAAAATATCAACTTGGGATCACTTGATAACTTTGGGGCCAGTTGCTGTGGCTCACGCCTGTAATCCCAGCACTTTGGGAGGCCGAGATGGGTGGATCACAAGGTCAGGAGTTCGAGACCAGCCTGGCCAAGATTTTGAAATCCCATCTCTACTAAAAATACAAAAATTAGCTGGGCGCGGTGGCACACGCCTGTAATCTCAGCTACTCAGGAGGCTGAGGCAGGAGAATCACTTGAACCTGGGAGGCAGAGGTTGCAGTGAGCCGAGATCGTGCCCAGCCTGGGCGACAGAGTGAGACTCTGTCTCAAAAAAAAAAAAAACAAAAAAAAACATAACTTTGGGGAGTTATGAATCAATAAAAGCACACTTTGGATAAAGGTACACTTTATTCCGTGTAAAACGTAAATTAATTCCATTTATCGCAAGAAATCTTACCTTTCGGAACAGGTGGCAAAGGGTCTTCATATAAGACCTTTTCAGTTAATTCTGAAATACTTTCTGAGAAGAATGGAGGTTTTCCTGAAATCACATGAAAACTTGCAAAATTAAAGAAGTTTGCTATCACTAACAATTCCAATTTCAACTACAGATATTTCAAGATTATACAATCTATAGAAAATATATATAGCAA
Source organism: Cheracebus regulus (assembly GCA_963574635.1). Taxonomy (NCBI): domain Eukaryota; kingdom Metazoa; phylum Chordata; class Mammalia; order Primates; family Pitheciidae; genus Cheracebus; species Cheracebus regulus. Next base: position 3,683 of record CAUYQU010062414.1, on the reverse strand, counting down.
TAGCTAAGTATTTACTGCCTTGTATGTACCAGGCACTGTCTATATATATTTTTTATTTATCTTAGTTCAAATGCATCATCCTAACAAATACACAAACACACATACGGACCACTACTGGGAACCATCGTTTGCATGGGCCACTCAACACATCCGAATAATACACAGGTGCAAGACAGGTGTTAGACATCTTTACAAAAATGTCTAACAATTGTAGTTTTGAGTTAGGCACATTTCAGCATTCCAGATTATTACCATGAAAAATTACCTATGTGTCAAAAAGTTCCTAGGAATCTGCCTATGCCTAGATACCAAGCAGCTCAGCCAAAATCAGAATACATACAAATTTAATAAAGTCTGTTTTTGGCCGAGCACAGTGGCTCACATCTATAATTCCAGAACTTTGGGAGGCCGAAGCAGATGGATCACTTGAGGTCAGGAGTTCAATACCAGCCTGGCCAACATGGTGAAACCCTGTCTCTGCTAAAAATACAAAAAATAGCCAGGTGTGGTGGCAGGCACCTGGAACCTCAGCTACTCAGGAGGCTGAGGCATGAAAATTACTTGAACCCAGGAGGCAGAGGCTACAGTGAGCCGAGATTGTACCAGTGCACTCCAGCCTGGGTGACAGAGCAAGACTCTGGCTAAAAAAAAAAAAAAAAAAAAATCAGGTTTTTTGACATCTTACAGGTAAAACATCTACAAACTATAGACTTAACCTGGTTTTGTTTTAGTCAAGCCCTGATTTTCTACCTATTCAGGAAACAATTACCTGAAAACATTTCATAAAGCAGACAGCCCAAAGACCAGAGGTCACTGGAGATGGAAAAGTCGGTACCCCTCACAACTTCTGGTGCTGTATATATAGGAGACCCTAAAAGCAAAGCATGAAGAACAGCTCTGTTAGGCATTTGTACTGCTGCCAACATGAACCTACCAAGCAGAGGCCTGGTGAGATGCAAAAGGGCAGGAGAAGAACATATGCTGGAATAAAACTTCATGTGCATTTCACATTTGTAAACGTTTTCTAATTTTAAGGTTACATTTTGCAGATGTGTGTGAATTTAAAACCTTTTAAATTTCAATTAGAATAGTTTAAGTTAAGCAGCGGTAACAACCCCAACATCCCACTGGCTTCACAGCAAAGGTTTATCTATCACTAAGCATGTCCATAACAAATCTCCTAAGAAGCTTTGATCTTCACAGTCACTCAAAGACCCAGGCTAAGGGAGGCTCCAGCTCCGCTCCTGCTTCCTCAGCTGGAGGCAGTGAGAAAGAATGCAGGCGGCGGCTCAACACAGGCTCCCACCTCGAAGTCACTCACATCACTTCTGCTCACACGTACTGGCTTTGACCAGGGGGAGGGTGCAATCCTACCGTGCATCCAGGAGAATCAGAAACACTGAGGGAAAAGCACTCATGTGTGCCACATATACTTTATACAAAGTTTAATATTACATAGAAATTTTGTATCTTAAAGCCAGAAAGTCCCTTTATTCACTGACGAGAAAAAAGGAAGCTTTAGAGAGGTATGTAAGCTCCACTTCATCACATGGCTGGGCACTGCAGAGCACCTGCCAAGGCCAGGGTCCTTGTCTCTCCCTGGTGCACATTCTGTCCATTCCATCTAACAAACTCCCACCTCCCAGGGAGAATATTTTCTCTAGGAAGTAAGTAATCTCCAATGATTTGGAAACAAAATTCCACTGAGGTAAGCCTTCCAGCAAATCCTATAACCAGAGTCCATGACAGCCAGATCAGCAGCTTTGCGTGCCCTGATGGGTGGCTGCAAAGTTCTCCCATGGAGGATTTCTGCTATGCTATCACATTTCATACACGTCCATGGAAGGTATATTTGCCTGCACTGGAGGTTGAGGGAATAGACACAAATAACGCCCATAGAACGTCCTTTGTACTCTGCCCAACACTAAACAGATGTTTCGTTAATATTTGTTGAATATGAATATTTGTTTTCCCATCCTTACTTCCAGTACCTAGAACATGCTTAAACTAGTCAAATTAAGAAATAAATGTGGGCCAGGTGCTGTGGCTCACGCCTGTAATCCCAGCACTTTGAGAGGATGAGGCAGGCAGATCACCTGAGGCCAGTAGTTCAAGACCAGCCTGATCAACAAGGTGAAACCCCATCTCTACTAAAAATACAAAAATTAGCTGGGCGTGGTGGAGGGTGCCTGTAATCCCAGCTACATGGGAGGCTGAGGCAGGAGAATCGCTTGAACCTAGTAAGTGAAGGTTGCAGTGAGCCAAGATCACACCACTGCACTCCAGCCTGTGTAATAAAGCAAGACTCTGTCTCAAAAAATAAACAAATGTGGAATTAACAAATAAATGCACTAATGAACAATGGAATTAAAGTCCCTGGGTTCACACACAAATGGGTAGAAAACAAAAACACCAAACAGTATATTATTGCACGGTAAGTTAAATGGTTTATGCACAAAACATTAAGAAAGTTATAAAAGAAAACAACACTTAAGTATTGTCTGATAAAATCTTGCCACCCAGGCAAAGAAGTGTTTCTCAACAAAGCTGAAACCAGGCTGGGCGCAGGGCTCACAACTGTAAATCCCAGCACTTTGGGAGGCCGAGGTGGATGGATCACCTGAGGTCAGGAGTTCGAGACTAGCCTGGCCAACATGGCAAAACCCTATTTCTACTAAAAATACAAAAATTAGCTGGGCATGGTGGCACACGCCTGCAGTCCCAGCTACTCGGGAGGCTGAGGAAGAAGAATTGCTTGAACCCAGAAGGTAGAAGTTGCCGTTGTGACATGGTAAAAGCCCCATAAAAGTGCATACCTCAATCATACCTTGGCTTTCTGTTTTAACTGCTCTCTGTAACCCCTAATGTGACAGGCAAGCTAATTCCATCTTGGCTCCTGCACCTTGTAATAGGTAACTAAGGTTTGTAATTCCCATCCACTTCCAAGACAATGTGTAAACTAATGCTTATCTTGACTTCTGTAAACCACTTAAGTAACAATCGGAATGACAAAAGTCCCCTGGCCCTTGGAATGTCCGGAGACCCGGGAGATGATTTACAGAATCTGCTAGCCATCGGAATGTCTGAAGCCCCTCGTCCCATCCCTGCTCCCCGCCCTCACTCCCGAGGTGGTTTTACAAGTATAAAAGGTCTTAACACCCGCTTTTCGGGGCCACGGGTTGGAGAGATGTGAGTCCTCCGTGGTCGCCGGCAATAAAGACCCTACCATTTGGCATACTTTTGTCTTGGTGTTGGTCTCTCTATTTCGCCCGTAATATAACACAGTGAGCCGAGATCGCACTACCGCGCTCCAGCCTGGGCAACAGAGCAAGACTCCATCTCAACAAAAAAATTTAAATTAAATTAAATTTTTAAAAATGAAATAAGAAAGCTGAAGTCGGAGCTGGGTACAGTGGCACAAGCCTGTAGTCCTAGCTACTTGGAGGGCCAAGGCAGGAGGCTCACTTGAGGCCAGGAGTTTGAGACGAGCCTGAGCAGCACAGCAAACTCCAGTCTACAGAAACTGTAAGAATTGACCAGGCGTGGTGGCACACATCTGCAGTCCCAGCTACTCAGGAGGCTAAGCTGGGGGATCGCTTCAGTACAGGAGCTCAAGGTCAGAGTGAGCTATAATCATGCCACTGTAAGACGAAGGGAAGGGAGCAGAGGGGAGGAAATGGGAG